>PVJN01001675.1:0-134544 GCA_004026805.1 Lasiurus borealis
TTTTTTTAAAATATAGTTTATTGATTTTTTTACAGAGAGGAAGGGAAAGGGATATAGAGTTAAAAACATCAATGAGAGAGACATCAATCAGCCACCTCCTGCACACCACCCCCTGGGGATGTGCCTGAAACCAAGGTACATGCCCTTGACCAGAATCAAACCTGGGACCCCTCGATCCGCAGGACGATGCTCTATCCACTAAGCCAAACCAGTTTTGGCTCTATGTTCACTTTTAAGAATATTATAATTTTGTCTTTTGCATTTTGCTCTTCAGTTAATCTATATATTATTTTTAAATGATTATTTATTTAAAGAAGACATGCAGGTTTGCAAACTTATATCTTACACCGTGATCTTCATTACACAAAACTCCACAAAATGAAGCCATGTTTTAAAATACCTTATCTTCTAAGAATGATGAATTATACTACTGTTATCTCTACCACAATCCAGTTTCTTAGTTACTTTAAAAGAAAAACAGAATTGGCGATACTTGCCTATGTTTTGGGTATATAGTAAGTTAGGCAGTTGGTTAATTATACTCTTCTTTTTCCAGAGAGCATTTATGGAGTCTTTTCTCTAGTTGTATTCTTGTTAAAAAAAAAAAAAAGAATCTTGAGGTTTCTATACGGTGAAGAGAATTAAACATGAGAAATCATCAAGGGCAGTACAAAATCTAATACATATCTTCATGAAGGTGAATGACTTTCCGATGCCATTGTGACTTTGCTTTTATACACACACAAACACACACACTGCTAATGGAGAAGGTTAGTGCAGTTTCATGTTATACCAGTGTATTTTTTCAAGAGTCCAAAGGATGTGGGCAAAGTAATGGGAAAAGATGATTTTCCCTCCATTCTATACTTATATATAATCACTGTGATCACACACATTAACTGTCTTATTGCTTATCTCTCAGGAAATTAGTAGAATTGATACAATAAATAGTTCTTAATGGATAGTAGAGAATCCCAAAACATTAATCAGTAATGTAAATGAGGAATAAAGACATTGGGTTCATTTTTAGAGACTTAAATAATGACAAATCTTTGTTGCTCAAATGCATGAAATGAATGATAATGAATAAATGAAAGGATGAATATGAAATAGCCATCATATACAAGGGGTTCCATATAAACTGAAATGGGGCTATGAAAAATATGATTTACCTACTATTGAAAATATTTTAAACCAAAGGACTTCCTTTTTCAGAGCTTATGTTATGGTATCTTTACCAGAAGTTTCATTTTTCTTGGTAAAACAAACGAACAAACAAACAAAACAACTTATAATGAGCCTTTGTACTTTAAAACTGAAGTTTCATTTGATCATGGGGAAGATAAATAAAATATTCCACAGAAAGATGGAAAAGAGAACATTCTAACCCAGTGCTTTTTCATTTCTTTATATTCCAGAGCATCAAAACGCATATCATTATTATTATTACTTGTTTTATCTACTGTACGCTTACCAAACTAAGTTTCTCTGTCACAGCTGGAACAATCAAGATTTCTTTTGTTGCTTATAATAAATAAATACTCAATTGTGAGAATGTCCTCAGGGAAAGTTCATTTAAAAAGAAATGAAAATGCTGAAAAATAAATGGTTATTGTGATTGCACTTGTTTTGATATAATATGCAAAAATGTAATTTGGTTCTGTAATGTCTGGAATGCAAGGAAAAATTTAAGATGGAGAAAAGAGAAAGACATTGCATTTATTATGTTACTTCAATTATCATTTTTGCTTGTGGGGGTGGGAGAATATAGATTCAAAACACTATTTTGGCATAAAATATGAATATATCTACCTAATGGGGAAAAAAGAGTAAAGCACACAAATGGAAATATTAAGTGATAAATAGATGTTTGGGTACATCTCTAGCATTTTTGAGAGATGCATTTTTAGGTTCAGGTCTAGATGACTGGATTTTTCACTTTGTTTTGCTTAAAGTCTTTGTTGGCAGCCTTATTCCACAGTTTCCCAGATTATTTTGCTTTCTCCTTGTTTTGGCTCAATGACAAGTAACAATTAAGCAGTCAGGAAACATTGTAATAAAGACGTGAATGACTTGAGGTAAGTGCCTGATATCAGAAAAACAATTCTCTAGGTAAAACAACCCCTTTCAGGGATTCGGGAAAGGGGAATGAAAATTAACTTTGCCCTTTCTCAGATTTAATTCTCCTTACTTGCCCTTATTCCTCAAGCTATTTTCCTTTTTATGACTCCAGTGTGGATTTCCATGGTAGCTTTGCTTTTTCTCAAATTGGAAGAGAAGATAGAATTAAACAAAGAAAACAATTAAGGCAAGTACATGGTGTGTGCCGATGTGTTAGAGACTGGAGGAATAAGAAAGGGAGATGGCAAAGAGAAGGCAAGATGGATCATTGAATTTAGAAGGTAGCAAAGGCTACTGAGGAACAAACTAGAATAGAATCGACTTCAACACCATTGCTGTTGTGCCTCTCCAAAGAGCCCTAGGATCCTTTACTGTTTACATTTAACTATTACATCCGGTCACTTTATGTAATTCTTCAAATCTACCCCTTATTCATTGTTGATGCAATTAAGTAGTACTCACTGTCATAAAGACAAGTCATTTCAAAAACTTGCACACACACACAGACACACACAAGAAAGCAAAAGCCAAGAACACTCAGTGAGAGAGAATTGGGGGCCCTATATGATTGTCTAGGACAGTGGTTCTCAACCTGTGGATCACGACCCCTTTGGGGGTCGAACAACACTTTCACAGCGGTCGCCTAAGACCATTGGAAAACACAGATACGATTCATAACAGTTGCAAAATTACAGTTATGAAGTAGCAACAAAAATAATTTTATGGTTGGGGGTCACCACAACATGAGGAACTGTATTAAAGGGTCGTGGCATTAGAAAGGTTGAGAACCACTGGTCTAGGACACTAGGGGTCAATTTTTACAAACAATTCACACAAACATCTTCTAGATTTTGGACATACAGTCTTTAAAATATACACAAAGTCAACCAACTTGTGAGAATAGAGGTGGGCACTTTGATGAAAATGACAGGAATGGAAGACAGAATGAAAATAGAGCCAAGGGATTTGAGAAACACCTATCCTATCTGTAATACTAGGTAAGACAAAGAATATGTTTACATTACAAAAGAGAAAATGGCATGATACAGACATTCTCTGGTACCCAATAAATTATAACCCATAATACAATGTACTCCACTAGTAAGGAAAAGATGTAAAGCTTTAGAAGGCACAAGTGGATGAGGTAAACTATAAAGAGATTGGAGAAAGAGAATACCAATGATTTGCTAAAAAATCAGGGACAGGAGGGACAGGAGATGAAATTTTTCCAAGGCTAATGAAAGGGTGAGATAACGGGAAAGTGAAAAATGTAATGCACATTGTTTTGAAGCTAGTACAAGCAAAATATCTGATAAAAGAGCTGATGTGAACCTTCCAAAGGAGGGATATGACTAGATAAGAGTGGGGATGTGTTGAATATTGTTGAAGGAGATCAACTAGTACAGTTTTAAATAACTGATGGATGATTCTATAAGTAGAGCACCGTATTGATAAAAGCTACCATGCATCATAATCTCTGGCACATAATTGGTGCCCAACAAATAAGTGATGAAATGAATGAACAAATGA
Organism: Lasiurus borealis; assembly: GCA_004026805.1. NCBI lineage: Eukaryota > Metazoa > Chordata > Mammalia > Chiroptera > Vespertilionidae > Lasiurus > Lasiurus borealis. The sequence continues at coordinate 3,652 of PVJN01001675.1, forward strand.
ATGAATATAAAACAAATAAATGAACACAGTATATTACAGCAAAATTAGCCTGGTGGCAATGTGGAAATATAGAAGTAATCTTGAGACAAAAAGCTTTTAAAATGCCATTTAAGGAAAGCTGAGGGGGAGGTAGCTGTGGTGATAAAAGAATAAGAAAGAAGGTTGTGAGAAGCAATTCAAGGGACATAAGGCACTCCTTAGGAAGTATTGTAAAAGCCAGACTATTTGGAGAAAGAGCTAATTTAAGGGCATTGTGGTAATTTTGATAACAGAGATATTAACATTTGTTGACATTGAAAATGTACAGGTGGTAGTTTGAGATATAAGACTGGACCTTGATACAACATTAATCTGGTGATTTATTAGAAAGAATGAACTCAGAGGTTAACTGAGACCATGAGAATGGATCAGGTCTTATTAAAAAAAAAGAGAGGACTAGACAGAGAAGAGCTGAGACTAGGGAATATTCGTACAACTCATTAAACATACACAAATATCCCTTGATCTAAAAGATGGAAACCCTCTATCTACTGAACAAAAGCAGGTTGGCATACATTTATTATTTGCTGTGCTTGAGGGCAGATGCGTTTTAAGATGAAACCATTGTTAAGGACTAGACCTGCTGTTTGTACTTAAGAGCAAATCCATGTAGCTGAGTTGGTTATCCAATTAAAAGGTAGAGGAGACCCCTGACAGAACTGTGAACATTTCCTTTGGGATTCTTTGATAAGGCCCAACGGTCTTCATTTGGATAGGCTTGTCTTCATTTGTTGCATGTTCTTGGTATCATATTTTTTCCTGACATTTCTAAAGCAGATGAATCTACTCCCTTTTTATGAGCACTTATAAAACTAGAAGAAGGTCGTTTTACTTTGTTTTGTGGACACACATTTTAGAAAGTCCAAATAACAAAGATAAGTTGGGGTGTTTATTTTGAAACATTATTATATAACATTATTGAAACTTAAATCTACAGGGAAACCAGTATTGATAGTAGAATTAAATATTTAAAATTATTAACTTCATTGTTTTGTTTTTATTAATCTTCACCTGAGAATATTTTTCTATTGCTTTTTAGAGAGAGTGAGAGAGAGAAGGAAAGACAGAGAGAAATATTAATATGAGAAAAACATTGATTGGTTGCCTCCTACATGCATCCTAACTAGGGTCTGGGCCTTCGAAGACCCTGCAACCAAGGTATGCACCCTTGACAGGAATCCAACCAGGACCTTTCAGTCTGCAGGCCTCCACTCTATCCACTCAGACAAATCAGCTAGGGAGATGGTATTATTTTTATTCTGAGGTGGTATGGTGGCAGTGTTGGTGGTGGCTGTAGGGTGGCATGTAGCAAATGCTTAAAAATAGTTTAAATTGGAAATAAAAGCAAAAAAAAAAGAAGAAATAATATTTATATTTGCACAGAATGATCACAAAATTTAGAGATCAGAATTGGATTGGCACGCATTTTTGAATACTTAATGGTACTCTAAATAAAATGTTTTAGCTTATACTCTTCACTTTTGTCACTTAATCAACTCAATCTACCAATTAAACAAACCCTGTAGGTTATTTGGAGAGCTACACAGAAAAGAAACGCCTGTAGGTTTTCGAGTGTTTGTTTCCCGTTCCCATGTTATATTTAGCTGTCGAGACAAATTATATTTAAGTCAGGGCTTATTATTATAAGTCAGAAAGTCACCAAAAACTAATTATTTTCAGTTCATTTAGGTGATTAATATTGCAAACTTGGAAACTTGTGCATACCTTGAGTTGGCGCCAATTAATCAAATGTGGAGAAAAAACTCAAGGTGCCCCCAGTCCTACTTCCAAAGCAGTGAAGTGGTACTGGATTTCAAACGTGCTATTAGTTTTTTCTGGCTGGAAGGAGGGCATCAAAATCACACATCCCTTTCATCCCTCCTACCTGACTCACTGTGGATGCAGCGGTGCTTTAGATTTAGAGAATGGGTACTTTTAGTAGCTTCTTCTCAGACTTCACAATAAGAAGCAGGATTTCTATAATGTCCCCATATCCAGAAAGACACATTTCTTCAACCACAGGATCCAAAGACATGGACTTTATGACTGTTATTAAAGTCTGCCTGGAGCCAAGACCTTCAAAATCCTTCCCTTTGACAGCTGTTTGGTGGTTTATTTAGGACTTCGATGGGCAATCTCAGCACAGTTTCTCCTGGACAAGTGTCAGCATCTCCTCCAAATCTCTGTCATCCTTTCCCTTAATTGGCTCCATTAACAGGTGTGCTCAGGCCAAAAGATGAGGATTCGACTGATTAATCACTTTCGGAGGCCCAATGTCAAACATAGCATTTGGAGCACACTGGGGGTGAAGCAGAAGCTGGGAGATGGGGAAAGTTCTGGCAGGCCACTAGGCTTAAGTTGGTAAAGTTTAGTTATGGCATGAGTTGAATTGAATTTGAACTCCAGCCTTAATCATAATGCTAGTACAAGCATAGGCTTAGTTTCTTGTACCTTCCTTGTGTTCTGATTGAAATGATGACAATAAATATATTAGTGTTACTACAGCTTCTAAAATAAATTTTCCTTGAATTATATAAAGCATTATTTACTTGGCTTTTCACAGCACTGTATCACCACTCCTATTTTAGTGTTGAATAAACTGAAGTTCAAAGAAACTAAACATCTTATCAAAAATTGTCTAGACCCGCCGAGACCGGTTTCACTCAGTGGACAGAGCATCGGCCTGCGGACTGAAAGGTCCTGGGTTAGATTCCGGTCGGGGGCATGTACCTTGCTTGCGGGCACAACTCCAGTGTAAGGTGTGCAGGAGGCAGCTGATCGATGTCTCTCTCTCATTGATGTTTCTGACTTTCTATCCCTCTCCCTTCTCTGTGAAAAATCAATAAAATATATTTTTAAAAAATTGTCTAGACCCAAAAAGTATACTAGTGGTTACCTGAGTCTAGAGGTGGGAATGATAATTACCTATAAATGGGTAAGAGGAGTTTTATCGGGGTGATAAAATTATTCTAAAAGTGATTTATGGTGATGTTACTTGTACATTTACCAAAAATTATTTAATGATACAGGTGATAGGGTAGATTTTATATTGCTTAAAATAGACCTTACAAAATATGCTTGAGAAAAAAAAGCATTAACAAAAGTAACATCATTCTACTTTAACCCCGGGACCTTGCATACATAGTGCACTGCCACAAACTAAGGAAAACACTAAATAACTGCTCTTCTTCTATTTTGTATAGAATGCTTGTCAATTTATGTAGGTTTCCTGGGAAATTGTTTCCTCAACTATAAAGAGAGGTCACTGGACTAGTTGTGTGTCTTGAAGATCTGGTATTTTTGATATGATAAGTTTAAAAATTGCAGATGAAAAATGATGGTGATAGAAATAATAGGCATGGAAATCCTACCTATCACTTGATAGTGGGACTATGAAAATTTAATTTATTCCTTTATTGTAATTTTATTTCTTAAATATTCTAAAATAAATGTGTTTTTAAAAGGAAGTGGATTTTACTTTTAAATTTACTCTGTAAGGACATTTGATGAACACAATTTCATATAGAATCTTACATGGAAAATGCTAGTGTGTTAAATTCCTACATACTTGTACAAAATGTGGCTCCCTTCGAGATAGGTTTGTTTTCTATCTTCTATCATCTCTATCAAGTCAAATTTATCATCCAGAAAACAAAAATCATTCTAGATATGTCCTCTATCTTGCCACTTATCTCCAACTCATCCATAAGTAGTTTTCATACCATGGTTGTCTCTCTGGTTTCCACTCTTCACTGTCTCTGTGACCTATAAAATCTTCTTCTGCATGGTTTCTAATTCTGTGCTGTCAGACTTTCATTGCCCTCCATGTTTCCTCAGATCCTCGGTAACAGAAAATAGACAACCAATTAAAGTAATTTATATAAATGAGAGATCATTTGGTTTTCAAAAAATAATGGAATTTATTTTCTAACTAAATATCTATCTGAGTAATCAGAATATGTACGGCCTGATGATTCATAGACTGAGGCAGGAGCTGTGCAGTGTCAAAAGAGTTCACAGAGGATTCTAACTCATCTTCTGGAGACAGAAAAATAATAGATCACAGACCTAATTTTTCTTCTTGATTTTCTGCTGTGTCAAAAGCCACTTAGTGTATTATGGTAAAGGTTCTAAAAATCTCACTAGTAGTGATTAATATCTTTAAACCTGATTTTATCAGAAGAAAATTGTCTTCACAGAGCACAGCAAAAGACCTATGCTAAGTCTGGGAGATATTGCCTATGCAGTAGTTCCCCAAACCACATTTAACACAAGGGTGTCTTAGTGACCCCGTTTTAGGTTCTGATAAAAACTCTGTGATTAATCAATGAGTGAGTATTTGCCTGACTCTGTGGATTGGGCTGATCAATCTCTTATATTAAACCAGTTTAATTCTTCCCATAATTAATTAGGATTTCATAATACAATTATAATAGAAAAAGATTTAAAACATTGTATAGTGTTTATCTGGAGAGGTAATGATATTATTCAATGATATTTTGCTGCAAATGAGAAACAAAATTAATTAATTACTATTAGTGTTTAGAATGGGAAATTACAGTTAGCATTTGAAGGAAATTTCCACATCTTACATGAAATAACCTGGTTTGTTGTAAAACTCAATGTCTGTCTTGTTGAATGGGGCTCTCTCAGGAGGCATTTCAGGAGCCCTTTGAATTGCCAGAAATGAAACTCATAAACATGCATTAAAATAATTATTGGAAAATATTTGTTTCTTTTTCCAAAATATTACAGTTTCTATAAAAATTCCCATATCAGAAAGATAAATTGTAACATGGGAAACAACTAAAAAGAAAGAAGAAATAAAGTTTTTTTCAATGTTATCTCTATACCAAGTATAGAGAAGTGAGAAAAAGGCTCAATGAGGAATTTGTAGCATTATTATCTCTTTAGGATAAAAAAGAGCAGGCTGGGAATTGTTTTTCTTTTTCTTTACCATTTGAATTCTGCCTTTATCTTTCTGGTCAAATTTAAATCTAGACTGTAAATCCCTATACATTAGAAGGGTTGGCCTAAAACTTGAATATCTCTGTAAAGAGGCTGCTCATACTTCACTGATTTCACAATATTAGAAAAATTTCAGAAATAGATCCATTTGATCATAACAAGTAGAAGGTTTGGTTATTTTTGGTGTAACATTAGCCTTTTATGAGTATTCTGCAAACATAGGAAATACTGAGCCAGCCAGCCTGGGTGTGGTTCCATAGGCTGGGGCAGTACTTCCCAGATTAGGTTTACATAATGGAGAATAGTCTGAAAAACAGAACTTTTATTAGAATAAGAGATTTATCTAAGAGTAAATGCTTTCCAAACAGTAGAGCTGGAGCTAGAACCTAAGGCTCTGAAACCCAGTCCTCAAGTTTTCCTACTATTTCTTGCTAACAGACCTGGCTCATTCTTTCATTCAGTAAATTGAGAGTCATTCTTTAAGTACAGACACTTGCATTCTAAAGAACAAAGACAAATAGATAAAAAGGTAAAGTTCTGGTATATAGTAGTACAGGGTATAGAAAAAAAACTGAATTAATTGAGAATGGAGATTGAGAGTTTGAGGCAGTGAAATTTTAAATAGAGTATTCACAGAAGACCTCAAACAAGAGATGGCATTAAAAAAAAAAAACTTGAAGGGGTGATGGAACAAACATTTTTATTTTGGGGAATAAAAATGGATTAGAATATAGGCAGAGGAGGGAGCAAATGCAGAGGCTACAAGAAAGTAATGTGCCTGATACATATTGTGAATAAGGAGAAGCCACTGGTAGATGGAGGATTGGATCAGAGAGCTAAATGCAATAAATTCTCAGAGAACCTTGCAAAAGGACATTACATAGTTGTACTCGGGGTGAGATAAGATACTACAGAGGTACTTTAAAGAGAGAAGGGCATGATCTGACTGTTTTAATGGGATCTATCTATACTCTGAATGCAGTGTCGAGAATAGATTTAAGAGGGACAAGGGAAAAAGCAGTAGATATAGTTTGAAAGGAGTCACAAGAGATCAGTTGACTGGTTTGATGGAATTTGAAAGAGAGGAGGTGAAAAGGAGAAATTGAACTCTTGGCATGTTCTTAAAACATTAGAATTTCCTGAATGATTAGAAGTAGGAGAAGAGATGGAGAAAGAAGGAAGAACATCTTCAATATTTGGACTGAGTCCCCAGAAGTATGGAGTTGCTGTGAACTGAGATAGATTAGGAAGAGTAGATTTTCAGCAGCAGAGCAGAGGTCTCGATTTGTAAGTGTTAAATTTGAAATAATCTTAAAATTCAAGTAGAACTGTACATGTGAATTTGGATACATGTTTGGCATTTGGTGGAGAAAAACAGGCTGGAAATAAAATTTTCTAGCTGTGCTATGTTAACAGAGCTCCCACAGAATTCATACCCTTCATAGAATCTCAGAATGTGAGCTTATTTGAAAATAGGATTGTTGCAAATGTTATTAGTTAACCTGAGTGAATTCTTCATCCAATATGATCTTAAAAGAACAGAAGACAGAGATGCACAGGAATGTGATGCTACCATGAGGGCAAGGACTGAGTGATTTATAAGCCAACAAACCCCAAGGACTGCCAGCAACATCAGAAGAGAAGAAAAAGGCATGGATCTGTTTTTCTTCCAAAGACTTCAGATGGAGCAGAACCCTGCCAACACCTCAATTTCAGACTTCTCGCTTCCAGAATTGAGAAAGAGTAAATTTCTCTTGTTTTAAGCTACTCAATTTATGGTACTTTGTTACAGCAGGCCTGGAAACTAATATATAAGTCATCAGTGCACAGCAGTTAGAGTCAAGAGACTAGATGCAATTCCCCAAGGGAGTCAGCGTAGTTTGAAAATAAAGAAAGTACAATGTCTGAACCTCAAGTAACACTCGCTTTTAGAGGTCAGGGAGATAAAGAGAAACCAGACAGAGAGATTAAGTGGTAGCCAACGAATTGGGAGAAAAACAAGGAGAGCGTGAGATCCTGGAACCCAAATGAAGAAAGTGTGTAGAAGAAAGGAAATGTGTTAAAGGCTGCAAGTAGGTAAAGATGAAAATGGAGAATCAGCCACTGATTTTAGTAATGCAGCAGTCACTGGGAAACTTGAAATTAAATTAATTTTTCATGCTGAAAATGATTCTAACAATTACCTCTTAAATCTACAAAGAGAACTATTTACACAACCCAATATAATTTCTGAGGGGATAGTTAACAGAAATAAGATGAGAATAGCAAGATGTGGTAATATTTTCATGGGGAAACAGACAAACAAACAAATAAAAACTTTAATTCAGATAAAGATGAGTGAACTGCCTAGCCAGTGTGGCTTAGTGGCTGATGGCAGACCTATGAACCAGGGCACGTGCCCAAGGTTATGGGCTCAATCACCAATAGCAGGTATGCAGGAGGCAGCAGATCGATTCTTTCTCCTCATTGATGATTCTATCTCTCTTTCCCTTCCTCTCTGAAATCAAATACTGCGCGCGCGCGCGCGCGCGCGCGCGCGGGCGCGCGCGCACACACACACACACACACACACACACACACACACACAGTATATAGTCTATGGCTACAATGCTCACACAAAGAAGTAGAGAGTTGAGAGGATACACTGAAAACCTTCTGTCATTTCCTAAGCTCATATTTTAGAGGGCACTTGTCTGTATTTGGCTGTTCCACTTCTCCCTTTTGTTATAAAATAGAAGAGAAAAAAAATAACAAAAGGCAAAAAGACAAAGGAAGCCACTAATACAAAAGGAGGCAAAAAAGTGAGACTCATCTGGGACCGTTCTCTTTGTTGTCCCCACGTGGGAGTTGGGGATAGAAGGCAGAACACTAGCCAGACGTCTTTGTCAACAGCATTTATGTCCCCCACCATAATTCTCAGCTTTGAAACCAATTTGCAACTCTCCTGACATCAGTTTTCAATTTATTACCCCAGGTGGGTTGGTCTCTGAGGAAGGCCAGCCTATATATGCAGCAGCTGAATTAACTAGTCGGGGCTAGTTAATGAAAATAAGAATGGCTTGGGCTGGTTAATATTTATATATTTAAAGGGAGCATCTCTGTTTAACCTGAGGGCTGTATTTCATTAGACCTCTGCACTGTAATACAATACCTGAAAGCTGGATAAAACTGGTCTGGTTAAATATCTGCAATATTTTCATTTAAGCTCCAGATGTAAATCTGCCCATTTTTGACACATGGAAACCTGTTCTCCCTCTTAGCTATTTTTTTTTTAATTGTGGTCACTATGGCCTAATGTGGAACATAGGTAATTCACATGGATATCAGACTAAGACTTTTACCACATACCCCCACAAGAGCTAATGCAACTCTTTGTCGAAAGCTTTAAGCAGTTATATCAGCTAAAGTAATGATCGCAGCAGGGTCTAGCGACATACTCCTGCCAGCGACATGCAGGATGACAGTGGCAGCACAGAAGTCCAGGAAAGAGAAATATGATCCACAGAGGCTGGACCACATATTGCAGGTGAATGTAAAGGAGGAAAGCTGTTTTTGTAATTTTGGTAGAGCAGTGATGAATATTGTGGTAGACAAAATTTCACAAAGGTGAATCCAAAATTTGGATTGCCTTAGAATTCAGTGAGGATCCTATGAAAGGTACTACTGTCTAAAGCCCTTCAGGCATCTAGTCTTACAGAATTACTCTATATGGCGGTAGCTCTTACATACTGGGGCCAGAAGGAAAGAAGGTAAGATTCTGCAAGAAAACATTAAGCAGTGAAGCCAGTGTCTGGGTAAACTTTGGCAATGTTTTCTGCCTATCTCTATTTTGTGTAACAAACATATTATTATGTATGTTGTTTCTTTTTTATTGTTGAAAATTGGAAAGATTACAGAGTTCTTCACGTTAACCCTATCATTTTTTGAGATGGAGGAAAACAAAGGGAAGTTAAAGAAGGGTTCAAGGAACAGTCATCCCAGGAGGAGCTGTATGCATACATATACATAAGGATTCCATTACAAAATACAATCATGAAACACTGGACACAGACAACTCTACAACTACTTTGATGATCTAAAATATACATTAGCCGATTTCATTTTGTGTGGAAGTACTAAAATTTTTAAAAAAACAACACATCAGTTTATCAGTTTACCTCTATTTAAACTACTGTTTCTGGTACTTATTTGCCTGTAAAATCTTCATTTATTCTGCTTATCTTCAGCACAGTGTAGAAGACTCCATCTTTGGTGGAATTTCTAGTCTATTCATTTGTTTTAACATTTGATTATTGATTCATGAGTTTACCATATAATTCAATTTAATGGAATCTTAAATTTGTCACTTTGTAGAGTGAAATTGTCCAGTTGGATATACTAAATCAAAAGCCTAAAACTCAAATGCACATAGATTTCAAAAGATAATACTTTCTAATAAAAGAATAATATGCAAATGGACCATACCTCTGCTACACCCACAAGCTATGTCCACCAGCCAATCAGGAGCGAGTATGCAAATTAATCTAACCAAGATCCCTGTGGCCACGGATATAGCAGGAGGCTTGAGTTGCCCCTGGCAATCGATGAAGCCAAGTTTTCTGCCCACTCTGGCCTACCTTGGCCTCTGCTCAAGGCTACAATTATAGAAGATAAATAAATCCCAGATACCAGGGCTTCTACTTGGTTTGCAGGAAGGAGTGGCCAGCCTGCAAACCACCACAAGCCCTTCACCCAGGCTGCCCCATACCCCAAGGGAACCCCAACCTGATCAGGGAAGTCCTTCAGGGCAAACCAACTGGCCCCCATGCATGCACCAGGACTCTATCCTATATAATAAAAAAATAATATGAAAATTGACTATCACTCTAATACACAAGAAGGCTGTCCCCCAAGTGGTCAAAGATGACTGCCCCTATGTAGACACAAGATGGCCATGAAAAGATGGCAAGCAGGGAGGGCAGTTGTGGGGGGAGATCCAGGCCTGTAGGAGAGAGAAGTTGGAGGGAAATAGGCCTGTAGGGGAGAGCAGTTAGGGGTAACCAGGCCCATAGGGCAGGGCATTTAGAGGCAAACAGGCTGGCAAGGGAGCAGTTAGGCATCAATCAGGCTGGCAGGGGAGGGGTAGGGGGTGATCAGGCTGGTAGGCAGAAATGGTTAGGAGCAATCAGGTAGGCAGGTAAGTGAGCAGTTGGGAACCAGCAGTCCTGGATTGTGAGATAGATGTCCGACTGTCTGTTTAGAAGTGATCCTTCCTTGATCGGGCCTAAGCAGTAAGTTTGATAGCCCTCAAGGGGTCCCAGATTGGAGAGGGTCCAGGCTGGGTTGAGGGACACCCCCATGCATAAAGTTCATGCATCAGGCCTCTAGTAAAATATATAAATTGATTTGGCTGCTAGTCAATAGGTTGTGGTTGTATTTAGAGGTAACTGAAGATTTCTTTATTTGCCTGTGGGCATATGTATTCTTTTTCCAAACCTTACATGAAATAATACAACTGTACTTTCTCCTTTTCCATGTCTGTCTGTCTGTCTATCTATCTATCTATCTATCTATCTATCTATCATCAGCCTTTTCTCCTTCCTACCATCCTATTTATTTTTATATCTTCTTTAGAGAGTCTTCTAACACAATTCAGGTTATGAGCCTTCATTTCAAACCCTATTCTAAATCAATTCTTGTCATCAAGGCTAAGAATTTCAATATGTTTTTTCTGATAGTATTCAATTACATTTTCATTAGCAATTTTAATGAAAGAAGAAAGGAGACAAATATTGTAAACTAGAGGCATGGTGTATGAAATTCATGCACAGGGGGTGCTCTCAGCCCAGTCCGCACCCTCTTCAATCCAGGACCTCTCGGGGGTTGTCCCACTGCCAGTTTTGACCCAATCCCAGCAGACAGATATCCCTCTCACAATCTTGGACTGCTGGCTCCTAATAGCTCACCTGTCTGCTTGCCTTGTTGCCCTAAATGCCCCCCTGTTGGATAGGTCGCCCAACTGCCCCCTCTGCTGGCCTGGTCAACCCTAACTGCCCCCCCCCTCTGGCCTAGTTGCCCCTCACTGACTCCCCTGCCACCCTGGTTGCCCCTTATAGCCTCCCCGCTGGCCTGGTCACCCCACATAGCCTGCTGTTCAGTTGTTTGGTCATCCCTCATTAACTCCCCTGCTGACCTGGTTGTAGGCAGCCATCTTGCAAGAGTCAATTTGCATATTACCTCTTTATTATATAAGTCATAAAGATCTATCCTAATTACATTACATGACAAAACTATTTTTATATTTATCTGATGTACCCCAAATGTATATCCTCCTACAAAAAAAAAAAAAAAAAGAAGAAGCAAGGTAAAAGAAACTTTTTTTAAAACCTTAGGTTATGAGACTATGAACTTAAAACCTGACTTCCTTGTCCTTAATAGACACCAATTGTAGCAAACTCAGATAAGACAACCATAAAATTTATGCAGACCTAAAGAAAGATATGCTTAGATTCTTTCAATGTCTAAATGTGTGAATATCAGATCTTATCCAAAAGGGAATACATTCTAACCCCAGAGTCAAAGAGAGTTAGTACTTTCTGATGTTCATGCACAAGAGTACAATGTCACTTGATAATAAGTGAGACAATATCTATACATGTCTATCTATCTATTATCTATCTATAATCTATTTATCTATAAGCCTATCTATATATGTCTGTCTGATCTGTCTATCCCAGGTTAGCTGGTTGTCAAGCCTTCCTATCTGAGGCAAATACTTGATGCTCTGGAAGGAAAAGTGTCATAAAAATAAACTGAAGATAGCAAGCCTTCCTCTGTGTCAGTGCTCTCTAGACATTGCCCTTCATATAGCAATAGTTTATAATTTTGACAAAGCCCAGCTTATCCATATTTCTTTTTTTAAATATATTTTATTGATTTTTTTACAGAGGGGAAGGGAGAGGGATAAAAAGTCAGAAACATCGATGAGAGAGAGACATCGATCAGCCGCCTCCTGCACACCCCCTACTGGAGATGCGCCTGCAACCAAGGTACATGCCCCTGACCGGAATTGAACCTGGGACCTTTCAGTCCACAGGCCAACGCTCTATCCACTGAGTCAAACTGGTCTCGGCTATCCATATTTCTTTGTCATGAATCATGGATGGCTTTGATATTTCATCTAAAACATCATCACCATACTCATGGCCATCTAAGTCTTTCCTGATAGGAGTATTATAATTTTGTGCTTTACAGTTGGTCCATGTTCCATTTTAAATTAATTTTTGTGAAGTGAATTTTGTGAAGTATAGTTTTAGAGGCACTAATGTATATGGTATTATGTTTTATTTATATGCTAAAGGCCCTGTGCACAAAATTCATGCAGGGGGGCTCAGTTCTTGCAGCCCTAGCATCATCCAGGTCATCCAGAAGGATGTCTGGAAGGTGCTCAGCTATCCATTCTAATTAGCATATTACACTTTTATTATAGATTTCACTTTTCATTATAGTACATGGAAAAATGAATCACTTTTGTATATTAGCCTTATATCCTAAAATCTTGTTATAATTGCTTATTACTTCCAGGAGGTTTTTGTTTATTTGTATGTTTTTTTTGGCCAACTCTTTGATATTTTCTACATAGATGACCATGCCATCTGTGAACAAGAAGATTTTTATTTCTTCTGTCCCAATATGTACAACTTTAGTATGTCTTCTTGTCTTATTGTATTAGCTAGATTTTCCAGGGGGATTTGTAAAAAAAATGGTGAGAAGGGGAAGTGTTTGATAGTCCCATGATTAGTTCTAAACTTTTAGTGAGTCTATGTCTCTGGGTGATTTTGTTTACAAATGTTTATCAGTTCTTCCTGCCCACCTTAGGTATATGAAAGAGAATGGCCGGAAGGGCCTGGAGTTGTTATTCCCTTTCCTATCTAGAGGTGAATGGTGTGTTTATCTCCCTTCCTCAGGTCAGTAAGATTCTGAAAATAACCCATCAGATTAGGTTCTAGTTAACTATTTTCTCCAGAGGATAGGTCTCATTAAGAACAGAGTACTCTTAAGTATTTCAAAATTATTTCTTTTTCCCTCCTCCTGCTGAAAGGATGACTAGATTTTTCTCTAGAATTTACTGGGGAAACCTGGCCAAGTCCCTGGAGGTATATCTCACAATACAGTGGCAGGCTAACTGTGACTGTATCCTTCTGGAATTATTAACTCTCAGAGTTATTAAGTGCAGTTCAGATTTCCCTGCCTGCCACTGGTTTCTGTTGTGTTTATATTGTCACTCTCTATTCACCTCTGTCTCTCCAGGCTTGGGGGAAGCAGTTTGTCTGTGTCTTCCCCCTTCATGGATCTAAGAAGAGTTGTTGATTTTTTTAATCTGTTCAGCTTTGTCTTTTTTTTTTTTAATATCCTTACCTGAGGGGATATGTTTATTGATGTTGGGAGAGAGAGAGAAACATTGGTGTGATGTGACAGAGAAACATGGATCAGTTGCCTCCAGTATGTTCCCCAACTAGGAATTAAACCCACAACCTAGGTTTGTGCCCTGACAGAGAATCAAACCCATGACTTTTTGGTATATAAGAAGCTCCAATCAACTAAGCCAACTGGTCATGACTGTGTAGCTTAAAAAAATAAACTATATATATAATATTTTATTGATTTCAGAGAGCAAGTGAGTGAGAGAGAAAGAGAGAGAGATAAACATATCAATGATGAGAGAGAATCACTTATCAGCTGCCTCCTGCATGGCCCACACTGGGGATGGAGCCCTGACCGAGAATTAAAGTATGACTACCTAGTACATAGGTTGATGCTCAACCACTGAGCAACACTGGCTGGGCGTCAGCTTTTTATTAATAGAATGAAATATCAACTTCCAAGCTCCTTACATGCCGCATTGGATACTCAAGCCATTCAGTTTTTAAAATCAAGAACATATTGATAGTGGATTTTTGCAATAGAGAGTACACTATTTTTTTCTAGATGAGATGAAGAATTCTGAGTTCTTCAGAAGCATAAAAAATAAGGTTGTTGAATCGATATGTGAAGTGCTACATAGAAGAGACAACGTATGGTATCACCAGTGATCTGCAATGGGTAATGGCATACATACAAGCACAATTAGATTGTTTTGCTACCGACTGATAGTGTTTAAGCTGAATGGACATAATGTTTCCACAGTTCCATATTGCCTACATATGCCAAGTTGTTGTCTTCCTTTCTTCTTAATTCTTTCTCCTAAGAGTTTTTGAAGGCCAATGTTTCTGACATTCTGGTTACTTTAATGGCTTACAACTAGGTCATGAAATACAATTGAGCAAATCATGAAAATGCATCCTCTAATTTTTTTAACATTAATTCCACTGATTTATAAAGGAAGCTACTCTGATTATTGTAGATTATTTAGTCTTTGCCCCCAATATATCTCTTTAGCACCAAAGGGAGGTTATTTGGTTCAACTGGAGGAAGTAGAGAGATTATAAAAACTGCCACTTGTGATATTTCTATAATATTCAAGAAGTGAAACTATCCCAATTTGCCTTCTCTGCACAAGAATAAGTCTTCAGATCAATTGTCTTAGTCTCTTCACCCATTTAGGCTGCTGAGGCAAATTACCATAGACTGGCTGGCTTATAAACAATAGAAATTTATTTTTCACAGGTCTGGAGGCTAAAAGTCCAAGATCAGATGCCAGCATGACTGGCTTCTGTTGAGTCCTCTTACAGGTTGCAGATTGCTGACTTCTTAAATCTTTTTCTTATATGGTCACTAATCTTATTTATGAGGGTTCCATCCTCATGACTTAATTAACTCACAAGGATATCTTCTTCGCATACCATCACAATAATTTTAAAATATGAATTTGCTGGGACACGCTCAGGTAGTCCATAACACTCAGGTATCCTAAGAAAAACAATGTGATTAGATATATATGCTTACATTGAGAAGCTAATTGTATTTGTTTTAGTTTAGGGTCTTTGTAGGTCCTTTTCAATAACTTTTGTGCATTTATCACTTGATTAAATGTTTTTGTTCAACCCTCGCTGGTCTGGCTCGGTGGATAGAGTATCGGCCTGTGGACCAAATGGTCCCAGGTTCAGTTACGGACAAGGGCATATGCCCAGGTTGCAGACACATCCCCAGTATGGGGTGTGCAGGAGGCAACTGATTGATGTTTCTCTCTCATTGGTGTTTCTAAGTCTCTCTCCCTCTCCCTTCCTCTTTGCTAAAAATCAATTATATATATAAATGTTTTTATTCACTTTATTTTTGTTGTTTCTAACACACTGGGCTCTAGACTACCCCATGATTGCCCTGGAATACAGGATAGCAGAGATAATAAAAGTCAGAAAACTTGCTTTTATGTCTTATATAAGGTCTTTTCATTTTAGAATTAAAAATTTCATTTTGATTTATTTTCTGAGCTAACATGAATTTTGATTATTATTGAAGGCATTTGATTGATAAATGTTATCCCTGACCATAGAGATTTCACATATCAAAAATAGGTAGGAGTGATAATTTTTGTAATACAGAAATATAACGAAATCGCTGGGCTTTTTGAATTAGAAACAAGTATATATTATAATTTCATGTTAGGTCTCTCTTGGGTATAATTTGAAAGGAAGATCTGTAAACCTTTTGTCCAATAGCAGCCTAATTTTCATTTTACTTTTCTCTTTTTCCTTTTGTTAATGAACTCTTTGAAAAGGAGACAATGGGAAAGAAAAAGATAAAAGAAACTGCAGCTCCATCAATTTTCTCATTGCTTCTCATTAGCTAAGAGACCAATGTTAGTACCTTTGTGATTTTTGTGGTATTGACTTAAGGCTATTTTCAATTTGTGAAAATAAATGACTCCATCCATTTCTCTTTGTTTCTTCTGAATAAGAAAATCTTACGGGCTCAAGTACAGCAATGGGTTAACAATATTTTAGAAACCTCTTGCTGATACTCCCCAAAATGTTAGAGATTGAAATAATGTTAAATCATTTGTAATTTTTCAATGTTGCTATTTGTACATTGTTGGTTACAAACATGTTTAAAATATATTCATAACAACTATTCCCTTTAACTTTAGGTAATAACCCTTATTTCTGTTAATAATATTTTAACTCAAAGTATGTTTTAAATGACATTCATATAGATAATCATCTTGTTTTGTTTGTTTAGGAGTATATCAGGTAGCAACTTATTTCACTTTCTGTTTTGCTGATAAATTATATTACAGTTTTGTATCTTTGTATCAGCTGATAGCCAGATTTTTTATTTCCAATCTGAGAACCACTACATTTTAATAAATAGCTATTAATGTTTATTGTGTTTACTGTTGTATTTGGATTTGTTCGAAATGAATTTTTGTATGTGTCCTTTGATTTATTTGCTTCTTTTTTCTCTTTTGTCTTTCATTTAATTGATCATATATTTGCTATTTTATTTTGCTTTCCAATGAGACAAGGTTTTATATTTTATTTTAATGTTTTCCCTGAAGTGCTTATCGACCTATGAACCAGAAGGTCAAGGTTCAATTCCTGGCCAAGGCATATGCCTAGTTTCTGCTGGATCACTAGTATGGGGTCTGGGCAGTGGGGAAGAGGGGTGCAGGAGGCAACCAATCAAGATTTATTCTCTCATCATTGACTTTTAAAAAAATAAACCTTTATTGTTGACATTTCTATATCTCTCTCCCTCTTCCGTCCTTTCTGAAATCAGTAAAAATATATATTTAAAAAGAAATATGCAAAAAATAAAATAAAAAAGCAATATGCACCTTTTCTAACATATCAAAATAAAGCTGCCGATTGACTGACCCACAATGCATTCCTGACAAAGCTTCCTCCTTTCTGTCTTTCCCTATAAAAAATGTTAAAGGTAAATGTGTGCCTCTGCTCAGCTACTGAATTCAGCCAGGTTTTCTGTTTCAGCTGAAATCATTTCTAAAGATTTCACAACCCCTCTTCCATATCACGTGTTACATATGTCAAGCACTAATCTTTTTTTTCTAATTCATCATCTTTATTTTTATATAGTCAATGCTAGTTCAGATTCACCAATAGGTTTAGCAATTTATGTGTTCAATATTGCTTATAGCACTTTATTACCTCTCTGAGGGTTATTGTTGTTTTTGAGCTCATAGTTCTTTTCAATAAGGGAGCTATAAGTAATAAATCCTTACACTTATTCTTTCTTTTTGTCCTCATAAAATATCATTATTAGGAATTTCAAAACTGGCAGGGATGAGTAAGCTTCTAAAAAATTAATTATTCTTCACATAATAACTATAAACTATATGTGAGATTAAAATAAAAACCCACTACCTTACAACTCTAGAGGATAAATAGAAGCAGGAATAGTTAAGTAAAGATGTATACTATACTCCCTAAAGTAATAGCTGACATATATATATATATATATGGCAAAGCAAAGAAGTATATGTAAAAAATAATTAGTTAAAGTGGAATTCTAAAATAAAAAATACACAAATAATAAAGGATGTGACAGGTAAAAGAGGGGGTAAAAACAGAAAAGATAAAAAAATAATAAAATTATATATTTAAAATTGTTTATATGAATAGTTGCATTCCATGTTAATACACTAAATACTTCTATTAAAAGCCAGAGATTTTCAGAAAAGATTGAGTAAGATTCAACAATGTGCTATCCACAAAAGAAATATTTTATTTTTTTCCTTTTTATTAAATTTATTGGTGTGAAAATGTTAAATTTTTAAATATAAAGACAGAAAAGGGGAAGTAAATAAATGAAAAAAATGCATACAAATAGAAAACATAATAAAGTTGAAGTGATTGTACTTAAATCAGATATAATAGATCAGGACAAATTATTTAACCAAACAGAGAGAAAGAGAAAGAGAGATAGGGAGAGAGAGAGAGAGAGAGAGAGAGAGAGAGAGAGAGAGAGAGAGAGAATGCTTTCATATTAAAAAAATAATTCATCAAGAGAATATGGCAATTATTAATATATATGAAAATCAGAATTTCAACATACAAAACCAGAAAATGACAGAAAGGAAGACTTTACAATTTCTGTAGGAAGAAATTTTCAATAGTAGTAAATTCTAATTTTGCTTTCTTAGCAGTTTATAGAACAAATATACATTGATATCATATTAAAAAATACAGAATACTTGAACATTATCTTCTATCACACTTAATTGCGTTGTAGGAAATCTAGTATCATACAAAGGATATCCATTAAGAACATGGAATTAACTATGAAATCAAGTATTCTATACTATATATGAAACCCAAATATTTTAAAACTAATCAACAAAGTCCTAAAATTATTATAAGTCAAAGAATAAGTCATACAAATAATTAAAATATATCTCAAATACAATATATTATATGGCAATTTGTGAGATGCAACCAAAGCTATTCTGGGAGAAATATCCATAGATTAACTTATTTATAGACATGAAGAAAGGATTAAAGTTAATGATCTAAGAGTTCAAAAGAGAAGAGCAAAGTAAACTTAAAGTAACTGCAGAGAAGTAAATAAAGAGCTTAAGCAGTGACATTGAAAACAAATACACAATAGGAGCTTAACAAAATAATGACTTGGGAAATGTTTAACAATTCTGTATAAAAATAAAAAAAAACATGAATATCACAAATAAAATATGATTGTTATTATAGATGCTACATACAATTAAAAATTAATACTGTACTAAAATGTAATGAATATATTCATGTCAACTTAATGGAAATAAACACATTTCTTTAAAAATACCACTTAAAAAATTTTATTAAGTGAAATAAAAAGTCTAAATGTTTTATTCCTATGTAAATATTTAAATTAATTATCAGTTTTCCTGACAATTAAGTCTATGCCCAAAAGTGAATTATATCAACTTTAAAAAAATAACACCACTCACACAAATGTCCTTGAGAAAAAGAAAAATATTCTCTAATCGCTTATAAGGCTTATAAGGCTTACAAAATCCTGAGAGCAAAACCTATCACAAATTGTACAAAAGCAAGGAAAACGAAAGAAAGAAAGAAAGAAAGAAAGAAAGAAAGAAAGAAAGAAAGAAAGAAAGGAAGGAAGGAAGGAAGGAAGGAAGGAAGGAGGAAGGAAGGAAGGGAGGGAGGGAGGGAGGGAGGGAGGAAGGAAGGAAGGAAGGAAGGAAGGGAAGGAGGGAGGGAGGGAGGGAGGGGAGGAAGGAGGGAGGGAGGGAGGAAGGGAGGAAGGAAGGAAGGAAAAATTATAGACAATTGTTCCTCATAAACAGAGTTGCAAATACCTTAACAACTTACAGTAAAACTAGAGGCCCAGCACACAAAATTTGTTCATGGATACAGTTTCTAGGCCTGAATTTCAATCATCTTCTCCATCTTTCAAGTTGCCCCTTTCCCCACCTCTGCCACCCACCCCAGGTTTCCCATTCACCATCTGGGGATCAGAGCCTGCCACCAGGGGTGATTTGAGCCAGGGAGGACGGAGAAGTTGGCCATTCCCACCCACTCACTGCCCCTCTCCCAGGTCACTGGTCACCCTTTGTGTGCAGGACAGGGGCCTTGCCTGGAATTAGCAGTGTACACTGCCACCAGCCCTAGTTTCACATTCTCCATTTGGCATTGGGAACCTGCTGGCTGGGGAAGGGACCAAGAGGTTGGCCAGCAGGCCCCTGTGGGTTGGGGGAGGCTGCTGCTTTGAGTGTTTGCCCCTTGTGGTCAGTGCAAATCATAGCAGCCGGTCATTCCACAATTTGGTCGACTTGCATATTACCCTTTTATTATATAGAATGTGTTCCAATCATTGATAGGAAGGATAATGTAGAATGACCTTTAATGAAGGATAGCTTTACATTAAAATTATTCAATGTAAGTTACCTTATTTTAGAATAAAGAAAAATATATATATTTCAATTGATACTGAAAACACATTTCAAAAAATTCAATACCCACTCATGAGGAAAGTACTCAGTAAATTAGGTATAGGGGCATAGATGCGAATTCTGTTCTAGAGCATTTAAGAAAAATCAAAACAAACCTGCAACTAAGTTCATATTAAAAAATAAGAAACATAGTAAAAATGTCCATTAACACTTCTGTTCTACATTGTCTTGAAGGACCTAGCTATTGCAATAGTGCAGAGTAAAGAAAAAAAGTTATAAGAAGTAGAAAAAAAATTCACATGGAATTATTAATTACTGCCTGCTGACTCTTACTTAAGGTAGGTATGTTTTTGTGTGTTAAGAATTGTTTCAAGTTAAGCTCATATTCAATGAGAATTTAGGATTTTTTGGGTTTTGAATCTGTCTCTTCATAGGTTTTCATCTGCTATGTCAAGGACCCTAGATCCTTCCCTGATAGACTCTATTTATATTACTCCCTTGTCTTAGTGACAGAGGTCCAAAGATTTGATCTTTCTAGGAAGAGATGAAATCAGGCAGAGACAAACTTCCTTGCAGTCTTCTATGGCAGAGGACACAGTTTTTCTCATTAATTCTTTAACTACTTTCATCAATGGGTCTCACTTCTAAAGTCTTGACTCTTCTGGGTACAAAGCTTTGACTTGAATGGCTTTATAGGTATAAATATCCAAGCCACCAACCACATCTCAGGTCATTAAAACTATTATCTCTAGTTCTAATTGGCTTTGATTCTGGCATCTAGAAATTTTTGCTATTTAATTTTGTTTGTTTTTTAACAGTCTTAGCAATACACTTTAACTTGTTTTGGGTACTATAATTAATGAACATTTTGGATGTTTATAAAGAGGTATTTACATTTATTTTTGTGTGTCTTCTTGAAAGAGCCAAACATATTTTTGTTATAATAAAAATCATTTTAATATTTATTTTATTGGTTGATTGGTTTTGAGAGAGAGGAAGAGATGAAAAGAGTGGGGAGAAAGAGTGAGAGGCAGAGAGAGAGAGAGAGAGAGAGAGAGACATTGATTTATTGTTCCTTTTATTTATGCATCTGGTTGATGCCCTGACCAGGATTCCAAACACAACCTTGGTGTATTAGGATAATTCTTTAAACAACTGAGCTAACCAGAAAGAGAATGTTTTAATAAATCTATTTTATAGAATCATATAGATTAGTAATATAGTCATGTAGTATAAGTAAAAGTGGTACTTTTTATTGCTCTATCCAAGCATTATATATTGAGTATATTCTACATTTAGTTTGATAAAGAAAAGTTATTAAAAAAAGAAAATTAGCACTTATGCAATTATGTTGGAAAATACAAAGCGCTCTCTTAATACTTTGCAGAGTTATTCCATGAAACAAAAAAGTGAGTCGAAAAAATTCCATATTAAATTCTTAGATATATTTTAAAATTATTTCCAAAAGCTCATGCCATTGAAATTAGCAATTATGAAAATTCCAGGTCCACTTTCTCTTTATATACAATGACTACTAAAGATGAGTGTAATTTTCTTTCTTACCTTATCAACTGCCAAAGAATGACTGATCCATACCTGGCTCTTATGCAGTGAATCTGAGGTTACTCAGAAAGGATTAACTTTACATGAAATTATACCCATTTTATCAGAAAATGAATTTAGTGAGTGACGAGGAGTTACGGAGAACACATGTACATGAAAGTAGGTAACAGGAAATTGTAAATATTATTTCAACTTATTAAGCATTGATTTTCACAAACTTCTTGATATTTCTTGATGCAAAATAATGGTAATGACAAAGAAACTTGATAAAGATAAGGATGGGGAAACTGGTAAAGAATTACCGATTTAGACTCTAGAGTTATAATTGTCTGTCCAGAGAAGGAAACAAAAGCAACACAATTTCTATAGACAAGAAGTATGGGCAAGATGGATGAGAACGTAAAATTAATTTTCAAAAAAAGTAGAGTTTCAAAGTTTTAGAATTGTTTTTTTTTAAATGAGTTACAGTATTCTTTGCTTTCATTCCATTGTTCCATCTATAGCTGAACTAGAACATTCTCCATATATAATCTTTGACAAAATCTCACTGTGAAATGAATATCAAAATTAGCATAAGCTGAATAGACCCATTTTTTACAAAGACTATGATATCGCATATTATTTTTTTCTAATTTACCTAGAGTGAAATTCACTATTGCAAGACACCATTGTCTCAGGCCAGCTATCCTGGAAGAGGATGACAGGAACTCTTACTTTTTTTATGTCTTTAACCTGAATCTTAAGTTCATGGTATACAAGTTTCACATCTTGCAGTAAATCAACTTTTTTTTCTTTTTGGCTACAATTTACATTCTATTAGTAACTAAAGTTGATTATTTTTATGAATTGTTTTAAAAATGTATTTCCTTCAACTACTATTCCCTTAAATAAGGTGATGATTATATCTATACTTCATGACAGTTGCCTAATAAATAGTCATTTATTTGTGTCTCAGTGTCAGGTCCATCTTGAGCTTTGCACACATATTGACATTCTTAGTGCATCCGTGTACAACATAACAGCTCATCATTCACCTAACATTCTATGAAATAGTGTTCCATTTCTTTGTTCTTTCTGCTTCCTCCATGAAGATGCCTCTTTTTTCTATTTCCATTCATCAACTTACATTCTCCTCTTTCAAGATCCAAGTACAAATGCCATGGATTTTCTGGCCAACTGATTTCACTCCAAAATTATACTCTTCTATTTTGCTTAAACACATTTAAGTCTAAGACTTGTTGAGAGCAAGATGCTTGAGTTAACTTTCAGGAAGCATTTGCAACCACAGAGCTGAGATTTTTTTTTTTTTTTACTTCAGAAAGAATTCTGCATGGAAGACAAGCATTTGGAAGCAATTAACATATGCATGCCCGCTGGACACTGTGTGAAGCAGTTGATCCATCAGGCAGACAGTAGAGTGTTCAGTAAATAGTGTAAAACAGAAAGACCAAATTCTTCAGTTGGTCATGCAAAACTTCTAACTTCTGGCCCCAGTTTAATTTCCAAACTCCCCCCACTATTTTGTTTTTTCTTGAGTATCTGCATTAGTCACTGGGATCTCTGTTTCTACAATAGTCTCTATCTTTTTTTTTTTTAATATATTTTATTGATTTTTTACAGAGAGGAAGAGAGAGGGATAGAACATCAGAAACATCAATGAGAGAGAGACATCAATCAACCGCCTCCTCTACGCCCCCTACTGGAGTTGTGCCCGCAAGCAAGGTACATGCCCCCAATCGGAATTGAACCTGGGTCCTTTCAATCCGAAGGGCGATGCTCTATCCATTGAGCCAAACCGGTCTCGGCAATAGTCTCTATCTTGAAGAGTATGAATTGTGTTATGTTGTTCTTTTCTTGGGAAATTTGTATTCAACTCCTCTCTGTGTACATTTACTTTACTCACTTTTTAAAGGGACAGTTTAGATTATTACTTATTCTGTGAGGTTTTCCTAACTTCACCACAATTTCTTCCTAAAGAAAACAGTAATCTCATTATCTTATAATGGACTGGATCACTTAGAATTATATCAATAGTGAATTAATTAGATGGGTTTAAATGGCAGGAAGAGGTGCAGGCATTAGTTTTAGATCTCATAACTTGTACAAAAATTTGAAATAAGTTTGTGTCAGAATCTACACCAGAGAAAAATCTCTTCCACTTCCATTTCATTTTTAGGTTTATTAAACTTGCTATTTTCCACTACTAATTAACTTTTTAAGAACATAGGTTTTATTTACCTATGTTACCTTTAAGCATCTTAAATGTCCAGTTCATGTTTTTATATAGACTACTTTATATTTAGCATAATGCTTGACAGGGTAAGTTCTGGGCAACTGGGCATAGTAACTTCTGCACAGAATATGTTCAATGCATTTGTATCTGTTTTATTAAAGATAGTAGGGTCAATATTAAATTTTAGTATATATGGTAGTTCCCCAACTAATAGTCCTTGCATTATCATTACCTCATCTGCTAAACAGTAGAAAATCTATATGCCTTTTACTTGTTTTCCTTGCAACCTACTTATTTTTACTTTAGTAATTACTGTTTGGGAAGCTTTTGAAGTCTAAGCCAAAATCATTTCTGGAAGGTGAAACATTTTTTAGCTGAAAAGTGAAAACTAGATTTTAAATCTCATCTCTGTGTCAGCATATAGTATTTTAAAGCTAATCTATTCAGTTTCCTTTTTCCCATTTTATAAAAAATCAAGGACACTCAGTGAAAGTCCTTTCTCTGCATACTCATTAGATGATGGCTTGCTAAATAGAGGGAAATAAATTTTTAACTCAGATTATTTCAATATCATGGTAAACCTCTATATTTGTTAGTTATATTAAGAGTGATTATTATAAGACTTTATGAAGTATTTCATTATAGATTATTTTTAAAATATTGCATGGAATATGTAAGACAGGTCTTAGCTCTGTTATATTGGTCAGGAAACTGAGGCTAGTGAAACTCAGTAACTGCTCAGAAATCCCAAAGGTAGTGAGCAGAGCTGGATCAGAACCCAGTCCTTTTCTCTTTCTTCCCAGTTCTCTTCCTATTACTTCATGGCCAGTCCCCGATTGGGGAAGCAAGGCCCATTTTGGCTGGGAATTGTAGATAACCAACCTACTTGCTGCCAAGGAGGCATATTGAGTGGGATGTACTGAATCTTTCGGTTGCATCAGGTTCTGCTGTGCGTGTTGAATTTTGCCAGAATCAACTTCTTTCATCAAGATGTTCAATTTCCAAAGATGAAATTTAATAGAATGAAATTTTGCATAGCCCATGGTTCTTGGATAGGAAATTGAACAGGGTTACTCTGTGTTGGATAACCTCCACAAAAATCTGAGAAAATTCTTGTGGCCAGTACAAGAAAACTTCCATTTGGTAGAGCTCAATTCTTAAAATTATTGATTAGTAAAAAAATTGGAAAGAAGGAAAATAAGTGAGCAGTCCTTTGTTTGTGTGTGAAACCTAAATTCTAATTCTTCCTTTAATCATTTGAGTCTATAATAAAAGTTTACCACTGATCTTAAATATGTCATACCTTAGTTGATTAGATCAGATGAACGTTATAGAAGCATTTAGAAAGGTATAGAAAGTGCTAAAAAATTATTTTCAAGTTTTCTGGCTTGGGACCCTGGGAAGATGGTGAGGGAAATCATTAGCTGTTTCTTTGTCTCCCCCTCATCCTCTTCTTCCTCCACCTCCTCCCCTTCTTCCTCCTCCTCCTCCTCTTCCTCCCTCCCCCTTCCTCCTCCTCCTTTTTCTTCTTCCTCTTCCCCCCTCCCCCTTCCTCTTCTCCTCTTCCTCCTCCTCCTCCTCCTCCTCCTCCTCCTCCTCCTCTTCCTCCTTAAATTGGTACATCAGTGTTCAATGCACAATTTTACAGGAAACAGAGGAGAGAAGGAAGTTATAGGAACCATTATAAATGAGTGAATAGCTGAATTCACAGAAAGGACTGGAAATCAGAAATTCCAGGATACCTTTCCCTATCTTTTCATTTTGCAAATTCAGGCACCTTATGTCACAAAATTTGCCTTGTCAAATTCTCCCTTCTAATTCATCTAATGAAATCGCTCTGAGCTCTCTTTTGCCCTCTTTTCATCTATCCCAGACTATTCCAGCAAGCTGTATAACTTTTTCAGCTTCTGCATTTTAATTATGAGATGGTTGATAACAAATATTAGATAGATACCTGTCAAATTAGAGCTCACATCCTAGGCTGCTGGCAGCAGTGAAATGATCTTACAAATATTCTTAGATCAACCTTATCAGAAGTCATGACTGTAAGCCTTGACTTTATTATTCAAGGACAGAAGGAAAGAGCAATCAGACAGATAGAAACTTTTTTTTCTTTTCTCCAACCATGTAGCAACTGCTGACAAAATTGTTCTCTGTCTTCTCTCCTCTCTTTCCCCCTTTTTCTATTCTAACATGCACTTTCCCCAAACACATCATACTCTGTAATCCTCATTGATTTGTGCAGTACCAACTCTCATTATGCATGTGGGTTTTATCTGCAACAAAAATGTAACGCCAGGCTGGGGCTGCCTCTGTGTTCACTCCATGTTTACTCATCTAGCGCAAACTAATTTCATTGTTTGTCCAAGAAAAACAAGGCAAAACTGCTATCAAAACCTGCTCGCAGGCATCGAAAAGTTCAATAGAAATCAGTAGCATGCAACACACTTCAAATTCACGGATCCATCACCTCTATCATCTAGGACAGCCATTTGGTCACTACGGCTATTTTTGTTTATGATACTTCAATTATTCTAAATATTTCCTAAACCCAAGAACTGAATGCGCATGGACTTGAATAAGTATTTTCACGATTTCTCTTACATACTATTGTTGCTACTGGATCTATCTGTTTATGTCTAGGTCATGCTCATATATACTCATAAGAAAGAAATCGAGTTTTCAATTAACTAAGTGCTGAATCCTTAAACAACCAAAGCAACCAAAAGCATTATTTGGTTATCATTATAGTAAAGGTTATTGTACTGGTTTGAAGAAATCCTTCCATTCTGTGCATTTGCTTTATTTATTTATTTATTTATTTTAAATTTTTATTAATTTTTTTATATATATCTCCCCATTGCCTCCCTCCCTCCCAGGCATACCCCAACCCCCAGTGTCTATGTTCATTGGTTATGCTTATATGCATGCATACAAGTCCTTTGATGGATCTCCTATCTACCTCACCTAACTTTAATTTTCCTGCTGTAATTTCACAGTCTCTTTGAAGCTTTACTGTCTCTGTATCTATCCTTTTGTTCACAGCAGCACAATTTACAATAGCTACAATTTGGAAACAGCCTAGGTGCCCGTCAGCAGATGAGTGGATCAGAAAACCGTGGTACATCTACACAATGGAATTCTACGCTGCTATTAAAAATAAGGAATTCTTACCATTTGCAGCAACCTGATTGGAACTGGAGAGCCTTATGCTTAGTGAAATAAGCCAGTCAATGAAGGAGAAGCATCACATGATCTCACTCATTTGTGGGTAATAAAGAACATTATAAACTGATGAACAAAAGGATAGATGTGCATTTGCTTTAATTGGATAAGAACATTAAGTGGTAGAGGCAGGGAAGAAGAAAAAGACCCCAGATAGAAGGGGGCTCAGGCTGGGAGAGAGGGTGGCAGCTGACATCTTTGGAGCATTATACTTGCTTGAGCTTCACCATAAAACCATGTATGGATTTCAATGTCCTGTAGCTCTTAAGAGTGTGAGTGGGCTGGCAATAACCAACATCTCTTTCAGCTACACCCTGATTATTTAAAACCGTACAAATTACCCCTGTTGCTGCCTCTGTGTTGTGAACAAATTTAAAGCAAGGAAAATAACTAGAAGCACCAGCTGTCCTGCAAGGTCTGAAGTGTTTTTTTCTTGGTGAAGATTTAGGGTTGAGGGCTGTCACTGCTTAGGCTGCAATACACATGACTTTTTCACATTAGCAGATGACATTCTCAATCTCCATAAAATGGATTGGAAATATTAATAAAGTATTTAGTACTTTTTAAAAGGTAACAAGAGGTCCTGAGAAAATATTTATTTTTTCTTTTGAAAGTAATAATATAATGAAGATCCTTTCTAAAATCACCAGTTGTAAACAACATGCGGGAAGACGACCTTATTTGCTGACAAGGCTCCTGGACTGTGAATACTGAACTCATTATCTATCAAGCTCTTTGAGGAATCTTGAGCATAAAACATGACCATGGAACCAAATACTGTTCCAGCTCATGGTCATGGCCGGGGCTTCCTTTGCCACAATCAGCGCCTTCCAGAGGGACACACCTGCTCCACGGTACCACGCAGCACCGTCTGTGTCGAAAGAAAACAAACTGGATAATAATTCTGGGATTCATAAATTCTCATGATGGCGCCCTCCCACCAGAGGCACGGACAATGGAGATAACCCAGCTGATAGGGCTTACTTTCCAAAGCCATAACCCTGATGCATCCCAGTGGAGAAAATGAAAAGAGATTTATTATTAGTTTCGCACCAACACTGATCGATGAGCACAATGCCACGAGGCTGAAGCCAAGGCCATATACACGGTCCAAGAAAAATAAATAAATAAATAAATAAAAGGGAAGAGCAAGCGGGAAATGTCTGCAATATGCAAAATAAATACAGGGGAGAATAAAAACTCTTTTGTTAGGGAACTATCCCTCCTGACCAAGGGCAGCGATCCGCCATCTGCTCTCCATACTGCGACCTCACAGTACAAACGCCTGTCATGTAGAACAAGCCAGCGAAGCATTAGGAAGAGGGAGGATTTTCGAGATGCTTCTCCTAGCAGCAAGTAAGTTTGTCAGGTCCTGTAGGCCTCTGTTTTACTGAATATCCACAGTCTCAGATCTAGAAAAACAAACTCCCAACAGCACAGTGTCCAATGCTGAGAGGGGAAAGTACAGTCAGGGACTTTGGCCCTGATGGATGGTAGCAAGATAAATGCAAAGTATGAGAGAGAGAGAGAGGTACAGAGAAAAATGGGCATGGCCATTAGAAATATTTTTTATATGTAGAATTCCCATTCACCTTGCTGTGACATCAGGTTTGCATCTTAGTTACCCACTGGCATTCCCCAAAATATCCTTCCACCCAGAGGGGAACTGTTATGAATGTTCTAAACCAGTGGCAATGCTAATGATAACAGAAAATGCTTTGGGAGCAGGACATGTGACTGTCACATGCAAGTGCTACAGTTTCAGGTGGAATGGACAAAAGAGAAGTTCAAACAAGGGAAGAGATGACACATTCCTAAAGGCAAATAATGTGCCTGAAATCCGTGCATCAGGCCTCTAGTCTATATATATATAAAGCTTTTGCTGGTGCCATTCACACGCATGTGTTTCCATCTGTCATTGTCTATCGTGAATTTGGTTGATACTTGTATTATAAAGAAAGGGCGAAGAGCGATATTAAAATACTTCTTCTAATAACTTTCCTTTCAATCTGCACAATTTCATGCACTGGGCCTCTAGTATTAATATAACAGTGTTAATATTGTTTACTGAAGAATGAGATGGAAAATGTTGGGGAAAAGAAAAAGAGGGGAAAAATTTTTTTTGAAAAAGCAGCATCAACAACAAAAAGAGGGTGCTCACTATACCTATGTACATCAAGATTACCTTCACACATTTGTTTCTTTTTTTGCTTAACCCTTCTATCCACCCATGCACCCCCCAACCTTCCAACAGCTTAGTCTGATCCTTCTGGTCTATCTCTACTTTGCTTATTAGCTCAACTTTTTTAAAATTTTATTTCTTTCTTTTCCTTCCTAATTGTTTTTCCAAATCTATCCTTAGTATAACTGAGTTTATTTTATACAGTGGTATGTCTCAGACTTCCATTTCCCACTGAAAATCAAGTTCAAATACTTTGTTATTGACTGTCCTATATCACATGTTTTATTGATCAGTTGTCATATTTTAAAAGCAATGTCCTTCAACTTATAGAGCATATAAATTAGATATGTTTCTTTCTTTCTGATTTATGAAAAGTATCTATTTTTAAAATATATTTAAATTAATCAGAGAAGAAGGGATAGGGAGAAAAGGAGATAGAAACATCAATGATGAGAGACACACATTTATTGGTTGTCTCTTGCATGAGCCCCGACCAGGATTGGGGACTAAGCTTCTAACTGAAATACATGCCCTTGACTGTAATCAAACCTGGGACCCTTTAGAACACAGGTCCATGTTCTATCCACTCAGCAAAACCGGCTAGGGCAAAAAGTATCTATTTTAATGACACAAATTCCCTCAACATTTTTAGCATTTTTTTTTCTGTATTCATGTAACTGATAATTACATTTCTTACAGACACAATCCTGATATTTTTTCCATGGAAAGAGATCTTTAGCCAGGCAGACATCGGATTCCTTTCAATTCTGGCAGCCTGAATACCTGCAGATACACGAGGCAATCCAGATTCTAAACCTGGAGGCTAGAAAGATATGCCAAGCACAATTGTTGGCACATTAACGAACGCTTTCTTCCTAAAGTACAAGTAATATTTACTTTTAGGTACAAATTCCCACTTTCGTTTTTCTGGCTCATCCTGGTATGAGCTTAGAGGAGAAAACCCATTAAGAGTGAAACCCTGATTTCTGTTGATAGAGGATGTAAGACCCAAATATAACAAATCTCTTTAATAAATCAAAGATTCTGCAATATGGTGGAAAATATGTTTTTCCTTCCTTCATTTTTTTTAAAAGGGTTTTATTGATTTTTAGAAAGACAGGAAGGGAGAGGGGTGGAGAGATAGAAACATTGAGCCAACTGCCTCCTGCCTGTCTCCCCACTCCCCCTACCCCTACTGCGGATTGAGTTTGCAACTCGGTTTTGTGCCTTAACCAGGAAATGAGCTGGTGAAATCTTGGTTCCTGGGTCAATGCTCAACTACTGAGCCATGCCAGTTGGGCTATTCCTTTCTTCCTATGTAAAATGTAGATATGACAGTGGCAAACTTCTGGGAATGTGTCTTATGACTGTTTTACAAAATGGAAAAAAAAAGGAATAAACTCCCTAAAGAACTTAATTCTGAACCCCATCCTATTGGTAAGAAATATTTTGAAAATCCTAACAGAAAATGAAATGTTCTTATTCATGCAGTTTTTATGGCAGATGCATTTGTTGCATTGGTAGGAGTGTTTTCCTATGGGCACATATAGTTCCTAAAGCCATATGAAATTCTTTTATCATTCACATTTCTTTTCTCCTCCCTACTGAGCTCCCCTCCATTCTTCTTTCCCTTCCACTCCTCTCTTTACTATGTGCACTAAAATTTCTCTTTAGATACAGCCACACATAAGATTGGTAGAGCAATCTGATTGGAGCAGTATATTGTATTTCTGCAGCATGGAAGTGGCAAAATTCAGAGCCTCCTAAAACACCTAGATAAATGGAAATGGATGGTAGCAGTATAAAATGGAGTTCTAAGGGTGCATTTTAATGTATTACTCCTTTAAAATTATCTTACTTTTTCATTACAAAAGTAATGTAAGTTATTTTACTCAATTTGGAATATACTGGAAAGCCTATAGATAATGAAAAAAATTTACTTGTAATCTCACCACCTTGAAATAACCATTGTAAAAATATAAGCATATTTTCTACAGTATTTTTTTTTTTTACTCTGTGTGAGTCTGAAATGAAATTGGGGTCATTTTTGATATACTTATGAGTAACATTCTTATTTACACTTAACAATATATTGCAAACTTTTTTATATTCTGAAAAGCTATTTTTAGTTCCCTCATATGAATGTTAATTTCAAACCAATCTACTTTTATCAAGCTTTGAGGTTCTTTCCATTTTTTGCTATTATAAATAACTCTGTGATACAATTTTGTATATAAATATTTTTTTGCACAACACTGATTGTTTTCTTAAGTTAAATAACAGAATGTAGTCTTTTAAAGAAGCTGATTTTCAAGAATTGGCTTTTCCTTTAAAACAGAATATATGCTAATATACTTCAGGGTCTTAAAGGACCTAGAAGAAATACTTTCCCAAAGTTAAGGAAAATGAATAAACTGACACTATTTTTTTTTTGTCTACTTTCTTTTGATTTTCATTATAATAATCTAAGGGAGCATAAATCAACCACTATAACATAAGCCAAGAATGTATTGATGTCTTTTTCCATATTGTTTGAATGAAAGTTAAATCACTAAACCTATGTCCAGAGGGATTCTGTCAATAATTTAATCCAGAATATTCTCTAAATATCACCTTTTCTCTAATCTGGTTTATAGTTCTTACAGTGTTCTAAATCTAATGTGTCTGTTTTCCACTTCAATTATTAAAAAACCCTACATGCTTCTCTCTTAGCACACTTGCACTGAAAAATACCTACGGGAGTGACCCATTTAACAAGTCTGATACAAATAGAACATGGTATTTTCTAGACTTACAATTGAGATCATAATTTAATGAGAAACAACACAAATGAGCATTATATTGCTCATTTTTATCATAGATAGAATGCACTTGTTCTCTATATCACGCATAAAAATGGATTAGAAAGAATCTAAAGTTTACTTGACATCTAGAAGCAAATATTTTTAGGAGGTGACAAAGTTCTCATGTTAGAAGGTGTGCTACCACATAACTTCTATCTGCCTTGCAGATACAGAGAGAGAGAAAGAGAGAGAGAGAGAGAGAGACAGACAGAGGTGGGGGAGAGAACTGTGTATTTCTAGCCCTGGTATTTATTTCAATTTAAAAAAAGTCAGATGTGCCCTAGCTGGTTTGGCTCAGTGGATAGAGTCTCAGCCTGAGGACCAAGGGGTCCCAGGTTCAATTCTGGCCAAGGGCACATACCTTGGTTGCAGGTTCCTCCCTGCCTGGGCCCTGGTTAGGCCGCGTGCAGGAGGCAACCCATCGATGTGTTTCTCTCACATTGATGTTTCCCTCTGTCTTTCCCTTTTTCTTCCACTCTCTCCAGACATCAATGGAAAAATGTCCTTGGATGAGCATTAACAGCAACAACAAAATCCATATGTAACTTAAAATTGACCCAACAGATGTCGATATCTTGCGGCAGTGTGAAATCGGATACTTTGGTACAAGTCAAAACAATAAAATAAAGTTTGAAAGAAGTGAGTTGCATTTTGAATTCCTGGTACTAGAGTTGCAACAAATGCATGAGGAAGAAAAGAGGGTAAAAGGAAGGAAAAAAAGAAAAAGGAAAGAAGGATGACTGGCAGGAAAGAGAAAAAGAAGAAATAAAGAAAGTAGAACCATCTGGCTGCTGTGGCCCAGTGGTGGAGGTCTGACCTATGAACTAGGCATTCAAGGTTTGATTCCCAGTCAGGACACATGCCTAGCTTGTGGGCTGGATCCCCAGTATGAGTCATGCAGGAGGTAGCCAATCAATGATTCTCTCTCATCATTGATGTTTCTCTCTCTCTCCCTCTCTTTTACTCTCTAAAATAAAAAAAAAAATAAAGAAAGAAAAAAGAAAGTAGGAACCAAAGATGGGATGTTAGGCTGAATTGTTGTTTGTTAATAATATTGAATAAACTGATAGTTTATTTTTTTTAATATATTTTATTGATTTTTTACAGAGAGGATGGAGAGAGAAGAAAAATCATTCATTTTTTCTTGATTTTTTTTAAAGCTTGTTTTACAAAAATAAAATGGTCAGTTAAAATATCTTCTGTATAATTGTTATACTTATAACAATTATAGAAAGTTAGAAACATCGGTAAGAGAGAGACATTGATCAGCCGCCTCCTGCATACCCACTACTGGAGTTGTGCCCGCAAGCAAGGTACATCCCCTTGACCAGAAATGAACCCGGGACCCTTCAGTCCGCAGGCTGACGCTCTATCCACTAAGCCAAACCAGCAATAGTTTATTTCTTAATCATACTCCTAATACCTTGTACTGTTTTACTTCATTAGTGGGCTTGTTGTTGTTGCTGCTGTTTTTGCTTGATTCCATTTCTTCTTTCCATGTGGGTCTTTGGGTAAAGAATGGGAACCATTATTTTTCAAATTTATTGTTTAATAACAACCTTTGTCCTTTTACCTCATGATTTAAATATGTCACAATTAGCATGAAATAGTTGCATAGACTCTTGTAGTAATTATTCATGTGTCCAGAATCCATCAGACAAATGTCCACAAAGATAGAATGGTTTAGTGTCATCAATGGCCAATACTCAATAGGATTCACTGAGAGGCAGCATAATACTTCTGCATCAGCCTTGAATTTCCCACAACCTTTGGGCCACTCCTTTCCACCATATCTCTGTGCTAAGGCTTGTGTGTTTTTAATTCTCAACAACATAAAGAACTGATCCTTAAAAAAAAATAAAAAAAGATGGAGAGAGAAGAAAGTCATTCCTTTTTTCTTGATTTTTTTTAAAAAGCTTGTTTTACAAAAATAAAATGATCAGTTAAAATATTTTCTGTATAGTTGTTATATTTTGTGCAGGAGGTAAAAAGGTAGAAATATGAATTAATCACCTCTCTGCGAGAGCTTGTGTAAAAGTTTACGGCAAAATTTTGTTTGATCAACAATTTCCCCAAATAATTTGTATTTTTAAAATGGAATGTACACATGCATACAGTACGTAAGGTGTTTTGCTTATTTGTGTGCATATAGGTGTGTGTTTTTCTACACACATACTACCTCTGTATGACATATCCTGGTGATTTTATTCTGTCACTTTCTATACTGTAATCATATATTTGAGATAACAAAAACTGGATTTTCTACAAACTTTTACAACTCACTATGATCTGTTAAATCAACTGAGTGAAACACTGCATTCAATTTACTGCCTGTCTTCACAAACTTTAGTAAAGTCAAATCGAAGGTCAGGTACATTTTCAGCCTCTGTCTTGTTCTTGCAGATCTCAAGATCCTACCAGTGTGATATGAATTTGATTATTTTTTAAAAACAGACAGGGGCCTGTAATATTTAAGTTCCCAGATCTACCTGAGCAAGTACATGACACCATTCTCAGCTAAAGCTTAAGTTATAAACAAAAAGTAACTGGAGTATTTGATTGATATAATTTACCTCATAGACTATGCATGTGTAGTTAGTTACCTTCTTTGGGATTACTGGCCTATGAGGACATGGGGATGGAGTGTGGAGCAGAATACATTTCATATTCAGAAAAGCATACAAATCAATATTCTTGAACAAGGTGGAATTGATAAAAAAGAACTATAGAACTTATTTTCTTTGGGTTTCCCTTTCACTATAATAATATGTATTGATGTGAGTTAATATTGACATAACGACAGGAATAATCACTATATTAAAAAAGCAATAGGAATAATCACTACATTTTATACAAGTATAGAAATTCTATTAGCCACAGTTTTGGAGATAGACCTAGACTGGTTATCACAAAGCTGATTTTTATGTAATACAAAAATATATATTTATTTATGAATAATTTGTCTTTTTAGATCATGGATTGGTTTCTACGGCATCTTATAATTTCTTTTTTACTATCATATCCATAATTGAATTATCCATATGTTTAAATTTTGGCTTTGAAAGGCTAACTAGCCATATGCTTCAACCTCATTTCTGGCACACTTGATGAAATGCACAATGAATAATCATGTGATTGTGTAAGTTATCATTTACATAATGATGATAATATATATGTATCCATTTCTACCTCAATCTGTTACTCAAGGAAAAATATAACTTGAATTTACTGTCATTTTCTGAATATCTATTTTAAAATATATTTAAATATTCTAGTGAAATCTTCAGTGGTAAGAAAAAGGGGAAATGTTGCATACAAACAATCTTACTCCTTCAGTGATTTCAGCTGAAAGTGAAAAGGCATTTAAAATTGTCATTTGGAAGCTGTGATTGCTGAAACATTTATTATTTTCTGTGACTAACACTCAAGCTTTTAAAATTTAAAAATCAAAAATTGTTAAAAATGTAGTTAAAATACAATGTTAATATA
This sequence comes from Lasiurus borealis, assembly GCA_004026805.1. Taxonomy (NCBI): domain Eukaryota; kingdom Metazoa; phylum Chordata; class Mammalia; order Chiroptera; family Vespertilionidae; genus Lasiurus; species Lasiurus borealis. The sequence continues at coordinate 39,039 of PVJN01001675.1, forward strand.
ATTTTAGATGTGTTTTTATATCCTAACATGATATTGACATTTGGCTTTGGTAGAATTTTGATCTTAATTTTCAAAATTCTGCCATTTGTCTTTTAACCCAAATGTGTATTGATTTGCTTAGTGAAAAATAGGTATTGTATACAGATCATCCAGATAGAACTAAGAACTTCCAAAGGAAACTTTTTGCTCTCCTACAAAAAGAGTAATATGCACAAGTCTGTACTCTTACTCTTCCCCCTGGACATATAGAAGAAAGTCTTAAGTGGGCTGTGTACTTTCCTTTTTGTCTCTTTAGATTCTCATATGTATATGGTCAGTGGTACCTCAAGATACAAGTGCCCTAACATACGAGATTTTGAGATACGAGTGAGTTTTGCTTTGAAATATGAGCAACAGTTGAGATAGGAGTAATCGCGCGGATCAGCCGGCTGCAAATGACCCACCAGTTTACCGCGACTCCAGCATCTTATAGTTTCCCACACCTCAAGGTTACGGAACAAATTAAACTCGTATCTCGAGGTACCACTGTGTGTGTGTGTGTGTGTGTGTGTGTGTGTGTGTGTGTACATACACACACACACACACACATACTTTTGTATTGATTTCAGAGAGGAAGGGAGGGGGGAGAGAGGGAGAGGGAAAGGGAAAAAGGGAGAGAGAGAAATGATGATGATGACAGAGAAACACTGATTGGCTGCCTCCTATATGCCCTACATTGGGGACCAAGCCCACAATCTGGGCATGTCCCCTGACCTGGAATAAAAACATGACCTCCTGGTTAATAGGTCGACACTCAACAACCTAGCTACACTAGCTGGGCAATGAACTTTAAAATCATCTTACACATTCCCCATTAAAGTCCTGTAATGGTTCTCCAGTACATATATTCCATCTAAATTATTTTTAAATGTATTTTATTGATTTCAGAGAGGAAGGGGAAAGGGATAAACAGAAATATCAATGATAAGAGAGAATCATTGATCAGTTGCCTCCTACATGCCCCACAATGGGGATTGAGCCCACAACCCAGCCATGTGCCCTGACTCGGAATTGAACTGATGCTCAAACCAATAAACCATGCCAGCTTAGATCAATCTAACTTCCTTACTTCAGTCTCAAACAGCTCTTTGAGCCTTCTCTTGCCTACTTTAGTGCATATTAAAACATTTCTCTTGCCGAGACCAGTTTGGCTCAGTGGATAGAATGTCAGCTTGCGGACTGAAAGGTCCCAGGTTAGATTCTGGTCGGGGGCATGTACCTTGCTTGTGGGCACATCTCCACTGTGGGGTGTGCAGGAGGCAGCTGATCGATATCTCTCTGTCATCGATGTTTCTGACTTTCTCCCTTCCTCTCTGTAAAAAATCAATAAAATATATTAAAAAAAAAACAAGAAAAACATATCTCTACTATTCACTCCTCTATCTCTACTCGCATGCACCATATCATGCTTGTTCCTGCCTTAGGAACTTGCTCTTTATTCTGCCTGGAACTTTCGATCCCCAAATCAACATAGCTTAGGCCTTCGCAGTCAGTTCTTAGCTCTAACATCACCTCCTCTGAAAGGCTCATCATGTCATTCTCAGAGTTCTGCATCTTTTATAGGTTATATATTCTTTTGAGACACTAATGTATGCTATAAATTCTTTCCATTCAAAATGTGCATATTCATAGCCACACAACATTTATATAATTTCTCATTCATTGAACCTGTTAATTACATATATAGAAACCCTAAAAGCCCAAGTACTATAAATTAAGAATCCTGGATTTCTCCAACTCTTATAGCTAGCATTTTATCATTTTTACAGGAGTTATATTTATCTAAAATTATATTATTATCTATTTGTGGGCCTACATAACATCTACTTTCTCTCTTAAGTGCAAATTATATAAGAGAAGAAAAAGTATTTTCTTGTTTTTCTGTTTCATTGAATCCCCAAAATCTGAAATATTGCCCAAATTTGAGTAGGCATTCAATAAATATCTGGATGAATGAATGAATGGATTCTTGTTGGTCATAACAACTGTGGGAGAACAGGTGTGGATAATAAAGTTGCCTGGGCTATGTACAATAAATGTGTTGAGTTTTGTATGTCCCAGGCTCTAGAAAATGTCCGTGTCTCTCTCCAGAAACTCTACTAGCATCTGCTTTTGGTAGTTGAGAACCAAGTCGCTGAATATCAAGCGTCCCATTGGTGGAATAAAAAGTTGGAGATCCAAACACAGCACGATAGATTTAAGAATACTCATTGAATTATAGTGAAGACCTGACTATTTCCTGCGAACAGCATGGTTTGGCCAATGTGGAGAGCAGACACAGGAAAACAAATCAAAGCCTATGAGATAGAATGATTGCAAAATACCCCAAACAGCTTTGAGGTAATTTGAAGGTAGTTTCATGTTTTAGATTAACAGTATAGTATTTTGTATCCCAGAGATATACGTTTAATTTTCAACCCTGTCATTTACTAGTTGTGTGACCTTGGATAATTTTATTAAATCATTAACATATACAGAGATATTTTGACTGTTTGACATGATTTACCCTTCTTCAAAGAGAACTGGACAGTCAGCATCTTACTTCTGGCAACTGAGAATGTGACCACATATTCCTGAGTGGTCTTATTTTCCAGAGGAACATAGGATATAAAGTGAAACAAACAAGATAAAAAGTAAATGAATAAATGTTTGACAAGGAAAGTGTAGTAAGACAGTGCTTACTTAGATGGGCTTAAATGAACAATTACCTTAAATTTAGGAATGGCTTTGAGGTATGAATAAACTACACATAATTTTTATTCTTCCATAATATACCATCTGTTTAATTCTGTCTGCTTAACTATCATCTTGCTTCATTGTATTAAGAGATTGCTGTTGTGTTTCATTTGCTTAGTATTTTTACTAACATGATGTGCCCTAATGGGTGAATTCAAAAATCGCACCCATTAATTTCTACCTTCTCTGCCTTCCCCCTTATCAGTTTACACATTAGAAAACTAGTCACTCTGCTAGCTATTCTTACTCTTCCTACCTCCTTTCTTTGTCTTCATTTATTTCCTCTCCCTGCTTTCCCCATAGCCATATGTGCATCAGTCTTCTTAGAAGATTGTCCAGAGGAGATGAATCTGAATGACAAGTGACTAGAACGGACGATCACATAGGTGAAGGCAAAATAATTAGAAAGGACACAATGTAACTGATAATCATGAGGGCTGGTATGAGAAGTGTCAGTCTGTTTGGCCCAGTCTGTTATTTCAAAAAGTAAAACTAGAACTAAAGAAACCAATAGGCACATTGGGGCTCATATGATGATTAATATAGCAGCAAAGATGATCCAACAATGAATTGTGCTGCCTAAGAAGGAAACATTTTAATGTCATTTAAAGAGTAAAGTTGAGTATGCCAGGGATATAACATATTATTATTCTGGGCATTAATTCTGGTTGCTTCAGATTCTACTGAGTTATTCAATGTCACTCCTCTGATTTATACAAACAAAACGAAGCTGTCGTGAAATAAGTGTCTGCATGGTTTTCCTGATTGTGGTAGTCACTGATTTGTCTACTTTTTGACTCTCTCTTCCATCCAGTTCTAATACAAAACATTGCCCTCGGTAATCACTGTGGGAACATGATACAAAATGAATGAATGTAGATATCTTATCACAACGGCAAAGTAATTGGTCTTGGGAGGACCAATCAGATTATATTTCTATACTATATACAGACAATGTGAAGAAATATTTCCTTTTCACTATGGTTGCTAAGTTAAATGATCTGATCTGTGATTTCCCAATAGTCATTTTCCCCAGTAAAATGTAGAAAAAGATTTTCCCCAGTCAAATGGTATGAAAATATACAACTAAGCATAAAGGCTCACCTAAAAGATTAAAATTGGAAGAGTCCAAATGATACTGTTTGATTCTTTGGATTCTGTCATGTTTCTGGTCAGTTTCACTTTGGTACTGCCCAATGATGCCATACCAGAAAGGTCTCCCAAAGGGTCTGTTGTAACTTAAAGCTCAAACCTAATCTGATCAAGCTATGTATACTAGCATATCAGTCTATCAATATTTGGCATTTATATTATACTAGAGGCTCCAGAGCACGAAATTCTTGCACAGGTAAGGCCCATAGTGGCTGCCAGCTCACAGCTACCAGCCAAGAACTCCCTTCCTTCCCCCTTCTAGCCCCGCCCCCTGGCTGAACTCCCAGACAACTCCAGGTCAAGAGGAAAATTTGCATCCTATGCTTTTATTATATAGGATTGGATGTACTATTACCTTTAGGAGGTGGTGATTCTAGAAAATTTTCCAAGGAAAAAATAATAGTGCAAATGTTTGTTTTTTTCAAACCTTTTTTAGGGCTCTGTAAAAGGCACAAGAAATATTTCACTTGTGTGGATCAATCATCTGGATCTGATTAGACCTCTAAATTCATTTGTCTTAGATATTTTTACTGATATTCCCCTAATGGGAAAGGGGAGTGAACTTAAGCTCTCAAAGTCAGGAGCATAGTCTGAGGCTGCCACCACTAATGCAATATTTCTTTTAAATCTTATATTTTATTTTTTTTCTAATCAAATCTTGCATGAAAATACATGATAGATCATTTTTTATATTCACATATGATAGTAATTTTAACCTATTTTCAGAAATGCCTCAGTAAAAAAAAAATGTACGATGAAGTAATACTATGTTTATAATAGAGAGTTGCATCACCTTTAAGCATACAATATTATAGTCTAAAAGTATGTTTTTTGATAGAAGTTGATAATCAAAGCCTGTACAAAAGCAAGCATTGCTCCCCAATGAGTTGTGGGGAGGAAATAAATGTTAACATTTACCTTAGCTTTCCAAGTGCCCTGTATTTTGTTGATCCTACATTCAAAACATCATTAGAAGTGCCATACAATTTGCCTTCCATATGAAAGATATTAAAACAATCAGGCTAATCCTAACTGGTTTGGCTCAGTGGATAGAGTGTCCGCCTGCCAACTGAAAGGTCCCAGGTTCGATTCTGGTCAAGGGCATGCACCTTGGTTGCAGGCACATCTCCAGTCGGAGGTGTGTTCAGGAAGCAGCTGATCAATGTTTCTCTCCCGTTGATGTTTCTACATTTCTATTCCTCTCTGTAAACTATCAATAAAATATATTTAAATAAATAAATAAATAATCAGGCTCACTCATTGGTTAAAGCAATTTGGTGAAGCCTTTTTGATAACCTGCTATTCATATTAAAATACATATGGTGGTGGCTATCCGTCATCATCAGTCTTTAAAATAAAGGTGCCTGATAACTTCATTATAAATAATAAATTAGACTTCAAAAATAATTTTTAAAACTAAAAAAAGCCCCACAACTTAATTATCTTAAACTTACAGCCCACAGATTCCCACTTTGCAAGCTTATTTTGATACCTGCTTGACCTGCTTTGTGAAGCCAAACTGCCATGGGGATTGGAAAGAACAAGCATGAGAATGGTTGCTTTTACCAAGTGGTGCCATGGGAGGAATCGGATTGAAATTTAAAATGTGATATAAATTATTCACTGTGATGTTAACACTTTAAACAGAGTCTTTACACATCTCTTATTCCATTGGGAGCCACAATAATCCTCTGAGGTAGATAAGACGAGTATCATTATCCCCACTCTACAGATGAAGATATGTGTGCCATTGCAAATTGAATGAGTTTACCAAGGTCAGACAATATTTAATGTATAAATAAATCTGGGAGTACTCTTTCCCTTTCTGGGCTTCACTTATTCACTTTTATCTATCTACCTATCTATTTATTTATCTTCTTTATATGCAGAAGAAACACTGTGCTTACAAATATTGTGGAACTGAGGGAGAATAAACAATTTCACAAAATAACCCAACTGGTATTACCATAGATTTTAGCACATATATTGATCTTTTCTGTTAAACACACATACATACCCATGAGGCATAATTTATAATTTATAATGGGTCCATGAGAAAGTAGATTTACCAATATATTTCTCAAATATAGTGGAAGACCCAATTCTCAGTCCAACATCTTAGGATGAATCTTTCATCACCACTTATTTTTCTCTTTTCATATCACTAGCAGTATGTTTTGCCTTAATCTTCAGCATATTCTGAATCTAAAACTTCTATCTATAACAACCTGATCAAAATGACTTTCATCCCTCATCTGAGTTATTTCTCTTCTTTTCTTCACCTTATACGTTCTAGAAATATATTCTACATTGTAACTTCGCTCAAAAGTTAAAAGTCTTTAACTACATTTGTGCATTAATCTTCTCTCCTCTCAATACATTTCAGCGGCTTCCCACCACATTTTAAATAAAATCTACATTTCCTGCCATGGCAAAAACTAATCATTGGCCTCCAGTATAAACACCTGCCTACCTCCTTTTCTTTGTTTTATTGATATAAATATCTATAAATTTAACTGGTTATATCCTATAGTTCCCTTTGTCTAGTGTGGGCACTGATCTGTACAACTTTGGAGTCATACCCTGAAACAGGATATGTGTCTTGTTTTTTTCTTCTTCTCATCAGCTCAAACCCTGACATAGAATTATGGCAGGGCAACAAGAGAAAAAGAACTGGATAACCTAAGAGCAGTGCTACCCAAGAGCCCTGGACTGCTTTCTTCTAAACATCATATGAGGGGAAAACAAAGGTCTCCTAGGTCTGAACCAGTGCATTTTGTGGTTTCCTAACTATAGCAGCTTAGCTTGTACCTCTTAATGAATGCCCTTATAGGCAATGAATAATCTTAGTCCTACCTATGGCTCCTACTTCAGCTTCAGATCCCCATCACTGTGACCCTGAGCCATACTATTGTCCCTGTTTGAGCAGCTTGTGTGACTTTACCACTATTTTTTTCACCTGAAATATTCTTCTGCTAAAATCCTCACTTCATAAAGAGAAATTTCTGACTAGAAGAGCTGCATCTTTCTACCATTGAGCACTCTCTCAATCTACTTGATTTTTCCCTCAGAAAACCTGCTCTTATTTTAAATTATATTGCATATCTATATACTGTTTTCTCCATTGAGATAAAGGTCTTCATACCCTAGCCGGCTTGGCTCGGTGATAGAGTGTCAGCCTGCGGGTTTGATTCCAGTCAAGGGCATGTGCCTGGGTTGCGGGCTCGTTCCCCAGTGGGGTGCGTGCAAGAGGCAGCTGATCAATGACTAATGGATTCACATACATTTTCCTTAAGATTATGCCTCTGATCTTCCCTGGGTTAGTGTTATATGAGGGTAAACTCACCATATCTACTACCCTTCTCAAACCAATAACGTGCTTTTTGAACTAATGAACAACTTGTTTTTTTCCCTTTAGCAGTTGTTAGAGCAAAATAACAAAGTCAGGAAAAGTGAGAAAAGGAGCGTGTGCATGAATATTACCTTCCTCCCAAGCTAACCGCTGTTTTATGCCCATCTGATGTATTAGCAATCCACAATAAAATTTCACAATTTAAAAATTTGCAAACACTTAATAGTATTTTTTATTAAATCACTGAAGCAAGAGGTTGAATCAAATTGTGAGATAAAATTTAGGGATAAACAAACTTCAAACGATGGTTAAATGTTTAATCAAGGCATTTCAGTGATGATATAAATGTCAAAACAAGAGACTTATGCACCCAAACCTTTAAAACATCAGGGTGTCTTATTATTTTTAATACTTTTCAAAAAAACATGTATTTTTTAATCAACAACTTCTATTACCTAACTTTATGGTTCATAAACTGTTATAGTTGTCAGAAGATCTACACATTTCTCTTTCTTCCCAACTAATAAAAATAAATGAGAAAACTGAAGATATTTTTATTTTTGTGTGGGGTTGTAATTGAAACTTTTAAAAACTTTTTCTTCTTTTTACTTCCTCACACAATGCTGTACTTGATGTAGCACATGTTAGAGATACGACCTCATGGGACAGCATATGAATCTGGCTTATACTTATTTATTGCAGATAAGAGCATTTTGCCTGCAAACAATGTAATCATCTGACTCTTTAGATTCTTCTATAATAGATCTAACAAGTTTAACAGTTTATTTATGAATATTTAATAAATGTAATAGTTTCAACATTGGTACCAACAGTTGCTTTCTGAATGCTTTTGCATCCTTTCAATTTTATTCCCAAAACAAATTTCTAGAATAGATAGGGTATATATTATTTTTTTTATAATTTTTATAGAAGGAAACTGAATTTTAGTGACTAATATGCAATCTCATGGATTCTATTGCTTTCTCCACTATAGCATGTGAATGTTCAGGAGAGGCTCTTTATTTCTTTCAAATAATATATTATTTTGTCTACATTTTATGAAAAAAAAATCTATAATTACTAGAAAGGGTATGGCTCTAAGGAATATTATTCAATTCTCAATGTTATTTTTAATTAAATATTTATTATTCAGATTATTACATTTGTTTCTCTTTTTCCCCCTCCAGAGCACCCCTCCACCCAGCTCCCACCCCTCCCTCTGCCCTTAGCTCCCTCCCATTGATCTCACCCATAGGTGTATGATTTTTGTCCAGTCTCTCCCTGTACACCCCTCACCCCTTTCCCCCTGAGAATTATCAGTCCACTCCCTTTCTGTGCTCCTAATTCTATTATATTCACCAATGTTAGATCTAACAACTTTTTGGTTTCAGGAATTTCTCAACCGTTATAGTTCATTTATGAGCACCTAATGTGTGTCCTGAATATGTGCTAGTGAGAGTCCATCATTTAAACACAAAGTTCTTGCCCCACCAGTGTGGCTCAGTGGTTGAGCATCGACCTAGGAACCAGGAGGTCATGGTTTGATTACTGGTCAGCACACGTGCCTGGGTTGCAGCTCAATCCCCAGTGTGGTGAGTGCAGGAGGCAATCAATCAATCAATGATTCTCTCTCATCATTGATGTTTCTCTCTCTCGCTCTCCTCTCCTCTCTGAAATCAATCCTATATAATAAAAGGCTAATATGCAAATCAACCAAATGGCAGAACAACCAGTCGCTACGATGCACACTGACTACCAGAGGGCAGACGCTCAGTGCAGGATCTGCCCCCTGGTGGTCAGTGTGCCAGAAGCCAGGCTCATAGCTGGTGAGTGGAATGGTAATGATGGGAGCCTCTCCCGCCTCCTCTGCAGCACTAAGAATGTCCATGGATGGTGTAGGCCCTGCAGGAGCAGCCCTAAGCTGTCAGTTGGGCATCTTCCTAGGGGTCCTAGAATGAGAAAGGATGCAGACAGGGCTGAGGGATCCCTCTGCATGCACAAATTTCATGTGCCGGGCTTCTAGAAAAATTATAAAAACAAAACACAAAGTTCCCATCCTTCAGGTGCTTAGTTTGCTGGTGAACAAGCTTCTGAAGTATTACTATCCTATCTAATAAAAGAGTAATATGCAAATTGACCAACACTCCAAACACAAAATGGCCACCCCCATGTGGTCAAAGATGGCTGCACCCATGTGGACACAAGATGACTATCACAAGATGACTTGCAGGGGAGAGAAGTTGTGTGCAGTTAGGGGTGACCAGGCCAGCAGAGGAGGTCAGTTGGGGGTGACCAGGCTAGGAGAAGAGGGCAGTTGAGGGGGACAAGACCTGCAGGGAAGGGCAGTTAGGGGATACCAAGGCCACAGGGGAGAACATTTGGGGGCGGGAGCCAGGCCTGCAGGGGAGGACAGTTAGAGGGGAATAAGCCTGCAAGGGAGGACTTGCCGCTAACCAGACTGGAATGGAAAGGCAGTTCGGGGTGACCAGGCCTGGCCTGGCAGGGAAGGGCAGTTAGGAGTAATAGGGCTGGCTGGGGAGCAGTTAGGCGTTGATCAGGCTGACAGGGGAGTGGTTAGGAGGTGATCAGGCTGGCAGGCAGAAGCAGTTAGGGGCAATCAGGCAGAGGCAGGTGAGCAGTTAGGAGCCAGTAGTCCTGGATTGTGAGAGGGATGTCTGACTGCCTGTTTAGGCCCAATCCCACCAGGCTGGGGTGAGGGACCCCAACCCTGACTTCCCCTGTCACCTGTGCATGAATTTTGTGCACTGGATCTCTAGTATAAAATAATTTATTAGTTATAATACATGTGTTAACGAAAATTATCTAAGGGTATAAGACAATGGGACATCTCTCATCAAGCAGGACAGGCCTTCTACCATAGGGGTGATGAAAACGATAATACTTATGAAACAAAGTCATTCATTATAGGCCAGACATATAGGGAAATTTTTATTTGGATGTTGAGAGATTTGAGCTAGTCCTTGCTTACTTGCTTTAGCTTTCCTTACCAATTCATCTTTCAACCTCTGAGTCACCTCTTCAATCCCACCTCAATTCATAAATACAAGTGTTTGGCAATGTCTTCAGATAAACACAGGAGAAAGAGGCTCCATATCTGGGATACAGATGATTAGTTGAGCATTGTTTCCATGGTCAGCAAATTACCTGGATAGTGCCCTGAGGCAACTAATTAAATAGCTCAAATTGATAAAATACTGAACTGGAAAAAAGTTATCTTGGAAATGCTTTGTATTTCTATGACTACAAGTCACTTGAACTGGGGTATAGATAGTTCTACTATATTTATCATACAGGAATTTTAGTCTTTCTAAAGTTTCATGTAGAATACAAAATCTTGTAATATAATCCATTCAGTTATAATGTATGTATAATTATGGTCTTTTTAGTTTCCTTGAATCAAATCCTGAGAATGACTATTTGCTCAAAGAGATTCCTTATTCTGCTTTAATTGCCTGGCTCCTAAGTACACAAGGACATTTTGCATAAAGGATGATCCTCAGTACATTAAGAGAGTTAGAAAACCTTTCTAATTATTTCAATTTAGAGAACTCCTCCTCTAAATAACTGTGTGGAAATAACCACAGAGGCAGGAAAGACCTGATACATTTCAAATACAGTGAACAGTCCACGTGACCTTTTCTCCCAATTGAAGGGGACACTTTAAGAATTTCTGAGTTTTCCGAGCCACCCCGGTTTAAAGCTTAAGACGTTCTGAATGCTTCGTGTCTTTCTGCCCACAGGACTGTCCTCCTTTGGCCACTTAATATGCATGCCTCCAAACGAGATCGTGATTTTCTTCCTCTCACTGGGCATTCTCTCTTCTTGAAGTCACACATGGTTTGAGTGTTTCATTTTCAATATCACACAAACCCTGAACCTTCATCAAAACTGTGAATATCCAACAGGTTTGCTAGCATTTGCCTATAATCATCTTCAAATGAACTGTCATCACAGTCTTAATCTGTCTTTGGCTGCCCGGAGTTGTTCCCACCTCACCTGCCAAGTCTTTCAGTTCTTGAAAAGTTTTGCTAAGATTTTAAATTTATTCATCGGTGATTGTAAAAAACAAAACAAAACAAAACGTGTGTGGAAGGATATGTTACTTAGTTAGACACGGGAAAGACCTCATCAGAGCACCTCATCATGGCAGCAAGCCATAAAACACCAAATGTTGAATCTAAGTCTTTTGCCAAACGTTCTACCTTCATCTCATTCGGAAGAAGAATCAAATATATGTAGCATCTACACTCTTACAAAAGCAATCACAGTGTTAATCAATTATCCAGATGTTTTATTGACTTGATGCCCAAAGTCCAGATGTTTGGAAACATCTATGATTGGCATGATGTAAACACACCCAGAGACTATTAATTCAGTCTGCTGAAAGGGAGATAACGTTACTCTGAGATAATCTGTTTGCTAATAATGCTTCTATATAGTTTTTCAACAGTGTAGAGTCTCAAAAAGCAAACAAAATCAGAAATAAATACCAGTTCTGTAGTTGCTGCTGAAAGAGTCTATGAGACATAAAATCATCTTTCTACCCCCTCTTTTAATCTATTGGCTACCACCAATGGTATAGAAAGGAAGTAAGCAAAGCTTAACGACCAGCATCTGTGTCATTGAAGAATACAAATTTAATAAACTGATTTGACTTGTCTTTATTTGTCTTTTTCAGAATGACAGTTTCTGTTCTCTAGCTGTAGCTTGTTCTTTATAGAACTAAATTATCTATTAAATTTTGCAAAGATAATGCAGGAAAAAACTTTATGAGCATTTCCTTGGCAGCTACAAATATTCCCATTGTGTCCTTGTTGAATAACAAATTTAAAGTGCAGAATTGGCACTGGAAAATTGACTGGATTCTAAATGAACTTTTTAATAGTCATGTAAAACTGGAGGGAGCAGAGCACCAGTCATGAAGGGAAATACAGGGCTAAATATTGGAAAGTAATTAGCAAGCTCATCACTGACAACCCTTTGATGGCCTGAATCGCTTCCAGAAAGATAAGAGTATATTGTTTAAAAAACAATTAAATCCCACACGCACATTCATAGAATTATTTCCCATTCATATGCAAATAGAAGGGCCCTGGTTCTTTGAACATGCTAATATGTATTAACAGAGAAGCGTTATATTTGGCACTGGCATATCTGGGTATACAAAAAGCACTCATTAAAAAATAGGTGCACTACTGACCACTGGATTTTTTTAAGGTGCCTAGGAATTGTTGAATGTTACAATGTGGTTGAAGTTACACATTGAATGTTACAATGTCACTGACAAACCTTGTATGTATAGATTCAGCTAGATTTCCCAAGAGATATTAAGTTATTTGTTCTGACATCAGAAACAAAACAATACAGACAGAGCTAATATCAATAGTTTCTCCTTTCTGGTTAATAGCTCTTATGTATAAGTCAGCATATCTATATCTATCTATCTAGGTAGATAGATAGATAGATAGATATAGATATAGATATATTTAATAATCAAAAACACAATGTTGAAATCAGAAAGCAAAAACACTTATAGTCTGAGTCCTCTTAACATAATTATTGCATTAAGGTTGAAAACTCCAAACCTTTTTTATTCTTTGTCGAATAAATGCAATCTTCACTTCCCATCCTGATTAATAATTCAGCATTAGCTCATCATTCTGGTCCCAATTAAGCCCTTTTCTTCAACAAATCAATATAGTTCAGTCCTCCAAAATCACACCTCTTATACCTCTTACGCTATATTTATATCTATACATTAATATCCACTCTTTTTTCTTAGCTTATTCTTACTCTTAGCAAGACTCATGTCAATCCCTGTTTCTCAATGTTCTTACTGCCCCCAAACACGACACTTCCCACTGAATCTAACCCCAACCTCCACTATTCTACTCCATGTAAGTGTTAGATGTTTTAACTAGATGCATCTTTTATATTTTATTATTTACTTTAGCCCTTATCTCTAATCACCTTGAGTGAACGTGTGTTCACATGCAGGCGTGAACAGTTGTACAATCTACACATAGCTTAGTTATGCATTTGAACCATAAAGCTTTGGCAGGACACACGGTATCTAATACCTCACTTATTTGCTTCTCATAACTTCTTATTGAGTTTCTTAACAAAATCATCTATTTAGTAAATATTTGCGTGCATTGCCATATATTCACAGTTTGCTACAATTAAAATTGCAGAACACAGAAGCAGTGACAAATGCCAGGACATATTGATAAATATATTTTTATGAATGTTAAAAATCCACCTTCATATAAGCCAAATGATTACTTATGAATTATTATTTTGGCCACCCTTATCAGTGAACAGTCTATGAAAGTAAGAGGTGATCACATTCACTAAGAAGGAAAAGCCAGCGTTATTTTTCATCTATCACCCTGTATCATGTTCAAGCTCTAGAAGAAATTTAGCATCAGGAAGGAAGCTCAATGGCCCTTTAAATCAGGAAGAGGAAGAACTCTAGAAACATAAAACTACCTGCCTACGGCCCTGCAGTTTGCTGAGAGCCTGGCCTTGGTGGTACTAGGCCACGGTTTACTCCTTCAGTTCAAAACGCTGCCCCGAGGGAAGTGAAGTCTCTCATCCATCAACACTGCGGTCTCTGAGATAAACAGGTGACGTATTAAAGAACTGTATTATTGAAACCTATATAATTTTATGAGCCAATGTCACCCCAATAAATTTCATTTTTTTAATCATGTACTGTGGTCCCCTGACTGTGCGCTAGGTTTAGGAACTGCAGTCATCATATCCGACCTAATCAGTGAACAGAGTGCGTCCTTGTTTCCTGTGGTAAAGGCAGAGGCCTAAGGCCTAATTTTAAGTCATCATTTAGGCTGCAAAATTGACTCTAACAATCCCTCTCTTGTCTCATCACTGCATCAGACATAATTCTACCACCTAACGTGGCCTTTTTGATTCCTTAATTTTAATGTTGGCTTTGCTTTAACCCAAACTGTTCCTCTGTGGTTCGCAGTACCTAGGACAGTGGTCGGCAAACTCGTTAGTCAACAGAGTGGCAAACCGCAGCCTGCCAGCCGCATGTGGCTCACAAGCCGCAGTTTGCCGACCACTGACCTAGGAGAACGTTCAGTATTATAAGGTCTTTGTAAATATTTTGTTTAATTGATGACGATTGCATAGCACGGTGTTCTAAAATTATTATAAATATCCCTATAACACTGACAAACAAGAGTGGAATCAGATTATTTTGGAGGCATGAATCACCCATCTCTATTTAAAAAAATATATATATATATTATTGATTTTTACAGAGAGGAAGGGAGAAAGATAGAGAATTAGAAACATCAATGAGAGAGACAGACATTGATAAGTTGCCTCTTGCACGCCCCCTACTGGGGATGTGCCCACAACCAAGGTACATGCCCTTGACCGGAATCAAACCTGGGACCTTTCAGTCCACAGACCAATGCTCTATCCACCGAGCCAAACCGGTTTCAGCAACCCATCTCTACTTTTGACTGAAGCCATAGGGATCCTATCTCTTATGATAGGAAACTCCATAAAATGCTGAAAAGCAGATCTGCTGAATGAATGATCCCTAGTAGAGACTGGTTGTCCGCTGATTGCTTACAAAGCTTGTGATAGGAGATCTTCCTCATGAGTTGGAAATTTATTGGGGTGACATTGGCTCATGAAATTATATAGGTTTCAATAATACAGTTCTTTAATACATCACCTGTATATCTGAGAGACCACAGAGTTGATGGATGAGAGACTTCCCTTCCCTTCATACCCACTGTATCATAATGTAGAGCAGCCTTGCAGCAAATATTTATAATAAAAGTGTAATATGCTAATTAGACCAGATGTCCTTCCAGATATCATTCCAGATGACCCTCCAGACAAAACCAGAGCTGTGAGGGAAACCCAGGTCCCGGGTGCCAGAGGGAAGCCAGTACCAGCACCTAGGGGAAGGAAAGCTTACTCTTGTACAAATGTCGTGCATTGGACTTCTAGTCCTAGAATAAAAATATACCCAGAGGACACACATCAGCAACACAAACACTATGTCCACACTCTCTAGTGCACATGTCCTCTCTTTGTTATCTCACACTTATGCCCTTTTGACAGTTTTCCCAAAGCTACGTGATGGAGACGGAACAATGCAGGCCTGAATTGGCAATGGATGGATTCAGTGTACAGGTGTAAATTGCCACATGGTCACATATGGGGAGGATTCTAAAGGAGAGCGGTGAGGACAATGCATCCAGTGGGCTGAAATTCAAGATCCCACCAAATAGTATCCACTGTGGAGGAGACTTTTAACCAGCAGGTGACCATAATGTCTTACCTACTGGTTGTTGGATGGCACTGTTTTCAGCCACTGTAACATTTGCAAAATAGACTCTCAAATGGACTAGCAATGGTTTCCAAGGTGTAGACTAAATGAATCTTCATTGGAGCTCCATCTCAGCAAGCTCATCTGGCTGCCATTGCTGCAGAAAGCTGTGCTATCAGCAACATAGATACACTGAGACCCAAGCATTGTAACTTCCTTGAGGAGACCAGCAAACCAGCTGGAAAGTTAGTTACAACCATCTAAGGCAATGGTTCTCAACCTTCCTAATGCCCTGACCCTTTAATGCAGCTCCTCATGTTGTGGTAATCCCCAACCATAAAATTATTTCCGTTGCTATTTTATAACTGTAATTTTGCTACTGTTATGAACTGTAATGTAAATATCTGATATGCAGGATGTATTTTCATTGTTACAAATTGAACATAATTAAAGCATAGTGATTAATTCCAAAAACAATATGTAATTATATGTTGTGAAATATTTATATCTAATTACAAATAAATGAAATTTTATCTTGAATCATTGTGTAGCATGGGTAACAGTCTTCATATGACAACAGTAAACTACATTGCTACACTTTGCTACACCGAGGAGCGGTGTGTTGGTTCCTAAGACCATGGGAAATATGTGTTTTCCAATGGTCTTAGGCGACCCCTGTGAAAGGGTCGTGCGATCCCCAAAGGGGTCATGACCCACAGGTTGAGAACCACTGATCTAGGGGGATAAACGGTTGTTCCTATCATAAGTTTTCTCTCTTTAAGGAATACAAGTGCCTATCCTGAGGGTTCGTAGAACAAATGCCTTACAGAGAATATCTTCCAAAGAAGGTTCCTATATTACAGTGAAATGGATTCACCTTGCAGGGTCATTAGAGATAATTAAATATATCATCTAGACTGTCTGGGATGGCTCAGATGTTGAGTGTCCACCCATGAACCAAGAGGTCCCAGTTTGATTCCAGGTCAGGGCACATGCATAGGTTTGTGGATTTGAGGAGAGGGCATGCAGGAGGCAGATGATCGAGGTTTCTCTCTCATGGATATTTTACTATCTTTCTACCCTTCTTCCTTCGTCTCTCTAAAAATCAATAAAAGCATATTTTAAAAAAAGAAGAAAAAATGTCATCTAGCCTTTAATTACACCTTAATTTTTTCTGTCAATATGTATAATGACAAATTATGTATTAGGCTCTGTTTTAGGAGATATTTTAAAAGTATAGGAAATTATAAAGGAACTTCATATAATAACTAGCTTAAAGCCACGTAGCCAGTAATTGTCAGAGATGAAAGATGATTTGACTTTTTTGGGGTGAGCATACAATGCAATATAGAGATCATGTATTATAGAAATGTGCATTTGAAACCTATATGATCTTATTAACCAATGTCATCCTCATAAATATAATAAAAAAGAGTTGGATATAAATACATTATTTGATTTCAGAGCTTAACCCCTATCTACTGTGTCCCATTACCCCTTCACAATATCAAATCACCAAGCAGATAACATATCACATCCAGCTGTTAAACAATTGCCCAAATGTGAACATGCATTTACATGGATAGCCTTTTAAACAGTAGAGGGCAATCATGATTAATTATCTTAGCAAAAACAATGGAAAGTATTGCCTTTTTGAGAGTTGGACTAATACAAAAATTAAGGGAAAAAAAGTAGAATTCACTATAATCACTCAGTTCATTGATTGACAGTTTCAGTGTCAATGCGATAGGTCAAATCATGTCTACTGAAAAGGTTCATTACATAAATTAAGAGGCTTCAGTTATTTAAATGTAATAATGGTCCATTCAAATCAATCTGGGAGAAGGGTGTTGATGTTAATTCCCAGGGCCAGACTTCCAATCAACCCAGACATCTGAAATTTGATCACAGATCCAGCAGGCTTGATCTCTGAGTGCACAGAAATGTAACTGTACACATGCATAAGTCTTTGTAAGGAAGATATCCTCTCAAGTTAGAAATTAAATGTCAAATTGTCAATATATTGGAAAATATGAGGAGCAGCTATGGACCTTAAGGAGCCAATGGAAATGCTTAAAAATAAAGATGGCTGAGGCTACTGAGGGACATTGGGACAAATCATTCCCCAAAGTCCCCTTAACGCATAATATAATGTTCATACTTATAATTATGATACATACAATACACAGCTTCCCCTACTCCCACTTAGAGATGTGTGTAATGTAAGAATGTTTCACTTTAGTATTTATGTATGCATTTATTTAAAGTATTAACGAAAGAATAAACTTTCTTAGAAATATAATTTGGGAATGCTCTCCTCTCATACTGGGAACACAGAGGAACTATCCAACTTCCTAGGCCAAACTTTCACATACATTTTTAAAAAGAGTAAAGAAATCACAGGAGCCAAGACGGGTTTGGCTCAGTGGATAGAGTGTCGGCTTGTGGACTGAAAGGTCCCAGGTTCGATTCGGGTCGGGGCCATGTACCTTGCTTGCGGGCACATCTCCACTGTGGGATGTGCAGGAGGTGGCTGATCAATGTCTCTTATCAATGTTTCTGACTTTCTATCCCTCTCCTTTCCTCTCTGTAAAAAAACAATAAAATATATTAAAAGAGCAAAGAAATCACAGGAAAGATCCTCAAAGAATGAACCACCCAGTTCTATTTGCCATCATGGGGTTAAATGTTTCTTTCCTAGTATAGAAGAGGTTAAGGCCATTAGATTCTGGTAAAGCCAAAAGTTATGTGAAGAACTATAAATTCATGTGTAGATAAAAGTCAATCTTAAATATAGGTCATACAGGATGGAACACTTCTTCTCTGTAACCTGAATTCGAAGCTCAAATGGTAAAAATGAAAATAAAGTAGTGCTACCATGTCTTAAGACTTGAGTTGCTACCAATTGACTAGATCAGCTTTCCAGGCCCTTTCTGTTGTCTAATCTTTCTTTTATGTTTTGCAATATTGATCAATAGAGGCCCCCTCCTTTAACTAAGTAATTCTCACAAGGTGAAAAAAAGTCACTAAATTAATATTTATTTTGTCACATGAAAAAGTCAGTGCTATCTACAAACAGTATAATTAATTGGGATTCATTTCATGTGCAAATTTTGTCATTGCAGTTGTTGATGGAGTAATACATCAAAGGGACTTCACCTCTGTAAAAATCAATGCTAACATAACCTTGATTATTGTTCCTATGGATGTCACATATAACACTAATCAGTCATGGTTTGCAGTGAACATCTTAGAGAACAAATATAATTTGCTTTTTTATTGGCACTTTTCAATATGAGAGATAATATGCATTAATGGGGTGAGGGATTCTCTAAAAGAGTACAGTCTGGGTGAAGCTGTAGACACAGTGTTAGTTTAAGAAGAACATTACAAGAGTGTGAAAAAAATCTTGACATTGATATGGGAACCATTGAGTCTGCTTTGGGAATATACATTTTCCAGGATGCTTACAGAAAAGCCAGAGATTTTCAATTCTATAAAAGAACAACATTTTGCAGTACCCAAAGGAAAAAAGTAACCTAACTCTATGGTAACCAACTTTCTATAATCCTTAACTCTGTTTCTCCTGAATACCACACACCCTCCATTGTGTCAATATAACCACCATGGAGCAAGGACGGGGTAAACATGCATTGATTCCCTACATAGCCAAAATTATAACTGAAATGCTATTTTCCAGATTTGTGTACTTGAAAATACCTTCCCTTTAGGTTTTAGCCATTTCACTTCTAGTCATTATTGCATTCAGAGAATTATCAATGCCAGGACTATCACACAAGCCAATCAGACATCATGTATTAAAGAGCTCAATCAAAGGACTTGTATGCATGTATATAAGCATAACCAATGAACATAGACACTGGGAGGTTAGGGTATGCCTGGGAGGGAGGGGGGGAAATGGGGAGATATGTATAAAAAATTAATAAAAAAAAGAAAAGAAAAGAGAAAATAAAATGACACACACAAAAAAAAACTTATTGGGACACATTAATAATATGAAAAGTAATTATTATAATAAAATAATACTTGTGGAAGAAAACTGGTACAGTGAGATGACATATAAACATTTATTTTTTATTTTTAAATATGTATTTTATTGATTTATTTTTAAGTATATATGTTATTGATTTCAGAGAGGAAGGTAAAGGGAGAGAGAGATGGAAACATCAATGGTGAAAGAGAATCATGAATCAGCAGCTTTCTGCATGCCCCACATTGGGGATTGAGCCGGCAACCCAGGCGTGTGCCCCAACCAGGGATGGAGTGAAAACCTCTGGTTTATAGATCAACATTCAACCACTTAGCCTGCCAGCTGGGCTAGATTTAATTTTTTGAAAAAAATATTTCATTGTAAAGAAAAGACAGATTGCTGCAGCCTGATACTGATAAACTTGACCTCACAGATCTTAAACTGTATTTTTTAAAAGGGAAAATTTGGTGAGCGCAGAGAAGTTGATGCCAGGGTTAGAGGTATATGTGCAGGAATTTAAAAAAGAAGATAAAGTAACAATAAAGTTTTAAAGATGAGAATGAGGTTCCTGCATATACCTTCCTTTCTCATTCTCTTCTCTGTTTCAGACCATTTTCATTCAATTGTTTTCAGATTTTGACACTTAGAAAGTGAAGTTTCTAATTTTAGCAATTAGAGTGGTGTTAAAATACCATGTTATAAAAAATAAATGCTTTAGAAAAAGCAATCAGCAAACGCCTTTTCCAAAAGAAACCTTAAGTGCTCTTTGGTTTTTACTTTTGTCACCAGTAATGCGGGCAGCAAAAATGCAGTGATATTTGCACCAATCACCTTGGAAGTCACCTTCCTCCATCCCCAACCATCCCTGTCTAATCCTATAAATATATAAAATAAACTCCTGCTTCTATAACCTCAATCTTGGTTCAGGATTGCAGCCTTCTCTTTGAGTTTATGTTTGCTCAGTCTCTCTGATTCTTGTTTCCTAAATTGTTTTGTTACAGTCTCAATACAGTGCAAATTTCATTACATTCCAAGCCCATCAATATGGCAGATGCCTTGGTCAGTAGAGCACCTTGGAGAGGTGCAGAATGCTGGGTGAAGGCACCAAGGATTTTTATAATATCAATTTTTCATTATGGTAAATGTTAATGTTTGTCCTTTAAGTTTGAAAGCATCCCATGCATTTTGATGAGAAAGGACAAATAACATATCTTCTTAAAAGGGCTTTCTCTCCTGAAATGAAACCAAATTATTGAGGAAACTAGAAGATTCTGAAATTAATGTAAAATATTCTAATATATCAATAGACCAGGAAGAAACCCATGCTTACAAGTACACTTGATTGATGAGAAAGATGGAACTCTAGAGAGTAGGAAAGAAATAAAAGTTATTGCAGTTAATGATGTTGGGACAAATGAATTTCTTTTTGGGAGACAATGAAATTTCATCTCTACCTTTCAATGTAACAAACATATATTCTAAGAGGATTGTAGAAATAAATGTTAATGTAAAAATCTAAAGTAAGTTTCTAGAAGATAAAATAGGAAAAAAAAACTTTCCTAAACAAGTCATATAAAACACTAAAAACAATTAAGAATGTCTTTACATTAAAGGGACACCATTAAAAGAATAGGGGCTAAGAAAGTAAAAGATTATTCCACATAAATAATCAACAATGGGATCATATGTTAGATGTGATAAAGATATGAGATAATATACTAGAGAGTTATATGATAAAGATAAAGGAGAGGGAGAGAGAGAGAGAACATTTATAAAAAGTAAGAAAAAGATAGATAATTCTATCTTTAATCTTTTAAGAGAGATTTAAGTCCTTTACAACAAAAACAAACCACTAAATAGGTTCTGAACCTCATTTGTAATCAGCATAACACTTGTATTCAATATGGTAAATTTTAATGTTTGTCCTTTAAGTTTGAAAGCATCTCATACATTTTCATGAGAAAAGACAAAGAACATATCTTCTTACTAAAAAAGATTGACAACTCAAATGTTGACAACCATAGCACATAATAATTCTTATATACTATTTATAGGAATTTAAATTTTACAACCACATGGAAAAATCCTGTGGATTTAATGATCAAAATTGAATATATACGTATAACAAATAATAAACAGTAAATAGAACATATCACTCCTAGGTATGTTCTCCCCAAAATGTGCATACTTATGTGCCAATAGTATGTACAAAATTCCCACAAGAACATTGTTTGAAATAGCCCCAAACAATTGAATCGCAAGAGTGAATGCAATTAAATACCTTAAAGTAAAAGTGTACATGCTATAGTGACATAAATCAACATGAACGATTCTCATAATCCAGGCAGAACTAACCTAAAAGTGTAGAGACACATACTAAAATGATAAAAGTCTAAAAGAAAATGAGGAAACAGTTACAATAATAGTCAGAATCATCTTTAACTTTCCTTTTATAGGGAGAAGGAGGAGGGCAAAAGATTTGTTATCAGCAATTCATGTGGGGGCTTTAGAAGTGCAGACTCTTTGCATTTCTTACTTAAATGTCTGTTTGCTTCATAAGAATTTATTAATCTGCACCTTTAGGTGCTATGTCCTTCTCATAAGTGTTATATCCTTTTAGTCTGTGTTATATTTCACAGTAAAAACAAAATATTTTTGTTTGAAATGTTTTAATCTCATGTCTGAGCACTGATAACTCTGTGCATCTGGGGACAAGTGGCTGTCAGGAAGACATTTAAATACTTTATGAAAGGTTTACACATTCATCAACCTGGTGACACTTGTATCGCTGACTAATAGATATACTTGCTATTGAACATGTTTACTTAATTAGACTTTGGACTTCTTAATTCCATGCTGTAACATGTCAGAGACATCAATTAGTTGTTTCTGCAAAAGTCTTGGTAACAAGACTGGAAATGTATTTAACACTGCTGTGCATATGAAAAACTGAAATTCAGAAATTAATATCTGGATTTCTGCAATGCCACGTTGCTATTCAACCCCAATTTGCAAATCTGCTTCCGCTGAGAACTGAGTTATCTCTGATCATCCAATTTGGCCCTTAGCAAAATATTAAGGCAGCAGCAACTCTTACTTCTACATGACTCCTTAATGTCCTCTTGACTCTCTCTAGTCTAAAATCATTCATTCCGATTCAATTTCCCCAGAAACTCTGGCCCTTTCACTTATTCTGAGGTTATCTAATAAGCAACCGCTTTAGGACCCAAATGCTTTCCCCTAGTGACTGACAACACTGAAGACCAGTGAATAACACGGCCCCTAACATGTAGTGTACATGCACCGGTCAACTTTGGGACACTCCTAGAAATCCTGTCATGGCAGATTATTTCCCCAAACTGCAAAAAAAAACAAATAACCCTGAAATACCAAATAATTGAATTTACAGCCATTAGAGAGTAAAGAGAACATAGACTAGATGTATGCTTATGTGGATGGGATGGTTGCTGCAGAGGTTTGCAGGATGTGGCAGCTACGGATTTGAGACATCACCTCCCCACTCCCTGCCATGCCCACTCTGAGTTATCAGCAGAAGTTAGTTGACTATGAGCAAGGGCAGAGGGAGAATTTTTAAGCAAGTTGGCTCTTGATTACTTTTCTCTACTGGGCATGAAACTGCCATGATTCTCCTACCTAGATTTTTTCCTGCTGGGTTAAAAAAAACAACAAACATAATTATTGAGATGTCATTGCTTTTGTTAACTATGGGCAGAATTATTAGAGGGCAATGGTCGGCTAACTCATTAGTCAACAGAGCCAAATATCAACAATATGACAATTGAAATTTCTTTTGAGAGCCGAAAACTGGCTTCTGGGCCACGAAGTTTTAATCCCACTGTATGTGCGTGCCCACACATGGTATTTTGTGGAAGAGCCACACTCAAGGGGCCAAAGAGCCGCATGTGGCTCGAGAGCTGCAGTTTGCTGACCACTGCTATAGGGGGAATACCTGCACCAACAGACTAGGCACTTCTGTTCAATTAAATATTTACAAACATTTGGAACCCTTGCCCTTCTTTTATTTTTGTTTTTTTAATCCTCACCCAAGGATATTTTTCCATTAATTTTTAGAGAGAGTAGAAGGGAGAGAGAGAGAAAATAAACACCAATGTACGAGAGACACTTTAATTGGTTGCCTTCGACATGCCCGGACCGAGGCCAAGAGCCTGCAACCGAAGTGCATGCCCTTAATGAGAATCGAACCCGGGCCAGTCTGTAGGCCAATGTTCTATCCATTGAGTCAAACCTTGTCTCTTGAATCAACTGCAAATCAGCAGGAACATAGAGAAAAGAACCTTCATTAGTATAATTGTGTAATTGCTTGGGAAAAATTTAACTGGGCATAAAGTTTTCAATGATAAATCTATGATAGCACTGTCAGTTGCTTTTTTGTACTTTGAAACTATGTTCTTTTCATAAAAGCTCATGATTATAATGTCTTTTTGGTAGTTTATTTTTTTTCTTATTATTAATACATTCAGCTTTAAAATTGACTTTGTGTGTAATGATGTTCTTAATGTTAATATTATTCAACACTTTTTTTAATTACTATTTATCTGGTTATGTAATTTAAATACAGATAAATATATCAATCTGTTCATCTTCCTTTGGATGGAGACAAGGCCTTAGATTTTTACACGCCCTAACCAATCCCTTTCTCTTCCTTATAATTGACTCCTCAACATCAAACCCTAACAAATAGTTCTAAGAAAATCATAATTATTTTGTCTCCTCCAGGTTTGAAAATGGGTAGATGCTCTAATCTTGGTTAATGGATCATGAGGGAGAGTTTATCAGAGGTGTCAGGGAAAAACTTTCTCTCTCTCTCTTTTTTTTCCCTGATAACAAGACACAGAATGCACCTGCTTATTCATCTGAGGTTGTAAATTCCTGGATATCGTCGATAGAAATGCTACGGTTAATTTATGGCTCTGAAGATAGCTTGCAGCAAATTCAGGTTGTACCTGAGGTCAAAGCAATACATTGGGCCCTCATTAATATCAGTTACCCACTGATTTACTAACCTAGAGCCTACCTTAGCTCTTGATTTCTATTAGTCTTTTTTTATACTTTAAGACATTTCAGGTTTCTGTTTCTTAATGCCAAATAAATCATAAATATGTAAATATGTAAATAGTTTTATTTCCACCCTGGCCAGTTTGGCTCAGAGGACAGAGCATTGGCCTGCCGACTGAAGTTTCCCAGGTTCGATTCCAGTCAAGGGCACATGTCTGGGTTGCAGGCTTGATCCCCAGTAGGGAAGTGCGGGAGGCAGCCAATCAATGATCATCTCATCATTGATGTTTCTATCTCTCTCTTCCTCTTCCTTCTCTGAAATCAATAAAAATATTTTTAAAAAGTAGTTTTATTTTATTCTCCCTCTCCTAATTAGGGCAATACCTGATTAGATTTTCCAAAAAGGTTTTTTGGACTCTTTGCACCAAAAATGAAAATACACATGCAAAAATATGAAGTCAAATCTCTAATTAGATCTTTAGGGAAGTTCTGTGTATAGTAAACTGTGTCTTTGCCTGAGAATGAGTTTATTTCCTTGCATTCCAGAATAATAGTGCAACTGCCTATACAATTCCAGATTGGCAATGGTTTTCTCTGTTTTGTTTTTTACATATATACATTATTCTGTTTTCTTGCACTCATCATTGCTGTTGAGAAGGTCTAAAGTCAATAAAAGTAGTAGACATGCATAGTTATTTTTTATTAAATTGTCTTTGGTTACAATTTAATATTCTCTTTGTTTTTGGTGTTTTCTAATTTCACCATGATGTGCTTATGTATGGATTTCTTTTCATTTATACTTCGTAAGACACTAGGATTCTCTTTTGAGTTGAAGGCTTACAATTTTACTCAATTCTGGAAAATTCCTGCCATGACCTTTTTTTATCAATTTATTTTTCTTATTCTGTGTTTATTATTCATAAATTTAAGATGGCCCTTTTCATTCTATTCTCTATATCTCTTATTATTGTTCTTGTATATTCACTCTATCTTTCTGAGATGCAGTAAGGAAAACTTTTTCAAATCTATCTTCTAAAATAATATACCCTGCTTCATGTATGAAAAATATATTTTAATACATCTATGAATTTTTAAGAAATATTTTTTAATTTTTTTCCAAATGGCAATATTTCAAATATGGCATTAATTTGTTTTCATAATACACTGTATTTAGCATTGTTTTGTGAATGTCCATTTTGCTTTTTTATTTAAGTACTTGATGATGCCTTTTTGTATTTTGTAAAAGCTGTCTGCTATCACCTTCAATGGCCATCGTGTTTTATGGAGACATATAAAAGCCTGACCTCAGGAAGCATTTTAAGGTACATATAGAGGTACCTCGAGATACGAGTTTAATTCATTCCATAACCTTGAGGCGTGGGAAACTATGAGACGCTCGAGTCCAGGTAAACTGGTGGGATGTGTGCAGCCGGCCAATCCACGCCATTACTCCTATCTCAAATGTTGCTCGTATTTCAAAGCAAAAATCGCTCACTCAACAGCTTGTGTCTCAAAAATCTCATATGTTAGGGCACTCGTATCTTGAGGTACCACTGTATCTTTATTTCTCTCTCTGGAGACTCATAGATTACATTGAACCTTGGCCTGACTTGTTATTAATTTCTCAATGTAAGATTTTTATTGCAGCAGAGTTGTATGAATCTTTCCCTAGTCATAGCCCTCCCTGAGCATGCAATTTACAATCTACCCTGGACAGAAGATAGTCTTTAAAAAACAAGATTAAACAACCATTAATCTATTTATACTTATTTTCTTGGTGATTTCATAATATATAGAGTATTTTAATATTATCTACACACTGATGATCTCCAAATTGACATCTTTAGCCCAGCCATCTACCATTAATCTAGATTCATATATCCAACTGTCCACATGACAAGGACTTACTTTTCTAACAGCCATCTCAACCTGGGCATTCTCTTACAACTGAGTTCAGATTTTTTTCCGACAAAAATTGGCATTTTAACAAGTTTTCCTCATCTCAGTTAATGACCTCATCCTTCCACTACCAAAATAAAAAAATAAAAAATGTGGTGTCATCTCTGATCCTTCTATGACTATCTCAAACACATTTGTCAGCAAATCCTTGTGACTCACCTTATAGTAATATCCAGGATATTAGCATTCTTATCACCTCTATTTTGACCATTCTGTGTAATCCCATATTATCTTCAACTTGAATGTTTACCATATTCTCAGAAATAACTTTCCTATTTTCATCCCTGCCTTCCTTAAAAGTATTGATGTGATCTGGCTATTCAATAACACTCTGAGCTAATGTCCTCATATGTTTTCTCATTCTCTTCCAATCACAATGGTGACTTTTCTGTTCTTGAACTTTCTAGGAAGACTCCTGAGACTCAGTTTCTATTCATAGCATCTATGCAACTAGGCTTTGTCTCAGAACCCTTAGAAATGCAAAGACCGTACTTCCTAAGTGTATGAGAGGTTTGATTTTCAATTTTGATCTCACTCTAGTCCCAGGGTCTACTTGGGATTCCTTTACCATATTTTATTCAGAATTTCAATGTATTTGAAGTAGGTTCCTTGTCTTCCATAGTGAAAAGAATTGGTGTTACCCTTATAAGTGAGAATATATTAAGAGATTAGAAATTACCTCGAATGGTCAGTATTACAAGGATTGTTGCCTAAACAAAACTCCCATATCACAGAAGATGATATTCCTAAATATTGTGTCATGAAGTATAAATAATAGGCAATTTTTTTTTTTAATTCCCCAAGCATACATGTGATTTCCCCAAAAATGTGTATCTGGTTCTTTGAATTTGTCACTCATACCTGACATCTTTTTCTTGCACTAAACTCTAATAGAAATATTCTAATAAATTAAAAAGTAAGAAAGCTGTTAACTAAATTTCAGACTTAAAAAATAAACTAAATTTTAAGACTATTTAAGCCAACCATCATCACAGCACGTATTCTCCTGACTTAATTGTACAGTGAATACATTTTATAGAAGAAAGGGTATATTTAATTCTATTAAAAGGCCAACTTATTATAAAATTCAAGAATAAAACAAGCCAGCTAGATTACAAGTATCTAACAATATAATGTCGGTAAAAGGAAAGTGCAAATATTCTTAAGCAGCCAAGTTAAGTCTATACTGAGAGTTTGTCCAATGGCCTAGAATTCCATAATCAAACAGCAAACACAAAACAAAGAGAGCCTTATATATATAGTTTTTGTTTTTTGTTTTGTTTTGTTTTGTTTTAATTTCCCAAGCATTCTGAGTTTATCCTCATCTCTTCTCCTTTGCTAGGATTGTCCCAGCAGAAATAACTTCTCTCATAATCACAGCTTAGTTTCTCCTATGCTCTAACTCAATGGCAAGCCATAAAAATCCTTCAAAAACCTTCACCATGATATGCTTTCCATGACATTCCCATTCTTTAATTTCCTATAGCAATTTATTGTTACTAAGCTTGACACCTAAATACATTGCTTTATATTATAATGATTATTTATTCTGGTTTTGTAGTTTAATGGTGTCAAAAAGATATAGTCCTTGTCTTTTCCAATTGTATTTTAAGGTTCTTTAGAACAAGATCAAAGCTTTTTTTGTTTGTTTGTTTTGTTTGTAAACAAACATTTTGATATGCCTAAGTACAAGAAGCAACATTCTCTTTAAAAAAAAAAAAAATTAAAAATGTTTATTTCCACAGAGCACCAAGCCCAGAAAATACTTTCTTAAACCAGCTTGAAATCAATTACTTCATTCTCTTGGTATTTGAACTAGTGCTAATTTTCAAAAGCTTGGGTAAAGTTGTTTGAAGATTCAGGAGTGGGATTTCGCAAAATGAATGTTTGCATCACATGTATAACCAAAACAGATGATATGAATCAGCAGGGGATAAATGAGATTCCAAAGTCAGCAGATAACTTCATTTTAGCATTCATTCTGTTTGTGCATTAGCAACATGAACAACATCCAATTTATTTTCTCAACATTGCACAACAGCATCGAATACACATTCCGGCATTCACTGTGCTTGTATCTGTGCTCACATCTGAACCTGGAACTATTCCATACCTTATTGCATTTCTCCCGAATACGTTCAGCTTGGGGATTTCATGGTGAGCAAAGAGCTCTCAGAACATAAGTTGCAATATGTTGCTTTTAGCAATTCAATATATTCATTCATTGGAACTTCCATCTCTCTGCATTCATTTTCTCACCAACATGTGCATATCCATCAAGACATTTGCATAAAGTACTCAAGAAATAAACATATAGGTTTGCTTTTTCTCCAAGAACTTTGTAAAATCGCCAATGGGCCTCTTTCCTGATTGGTCAAATGTCCCTTTTCATGGTTATACATGTTTTAGAGCTTCGGGTATTCTGTTAGAAATGTGTCCTCTTCAGTCATATCCCTGTCAGGCTGAGGGGCAAATGAAATTGACCTGTTAAGGCACAGGATCTGTTTGTGATTGAATCATTTCATTGCTAACTAAAGGGTGTGTGTGTGTGTGTGTGTGTGTGTGTGTGTGTGTGTGTGTGTGTTAGAGTTACTGGCTCCTCAGAGCTGAATTTGTTTTTCACTGAAAACTTATCTTCCTTATCAGATGACTATAACAATAAAATAAAGAGATAATGCCTTCACAGCACAGGGTTTAAAAAATTGAACATCAAGTTTTTTAAAGTTTAGTTCTCTGACTGATGAAAGCAATGCCACGTTGATGTTCAGTGAAGGCAAAGGAAAAAAAAATTAAAGTATCTGTCTTATTTTCCTCTCTCCAACCCACGCAAACCCCTTTCTGCTACAAGCTCACCTAAAGTGTAAGCTCCCTCAGTCCTCCCTCTGCTCTGTTCTTCCCGGTCCAAGGCCAAAACCTTCCTGCTAGCCCTTTGTCAATTCTCAGCTCAGTCCCACTGATTTTCAGATTCTTATCTCTTATCTCTGTGTCCTGTCCAAGGTCACTGACAACTTCACAGAGTGGTTATAGATTTTTATTTTTTCTTTGGAGTTT
This sequence comes from Lasiurus borealis, assembly GCA_004026805.1. Lineage (NCBI taxonomy): Eukaryota > Metazoa > Chordata > Mammalia > Chiroptera > Vespertilionidae > Lasiurus > Lasiurus borealis. The sequence continues at coordinate 68,694 of PVJN01001675.1, forward strand.
CTTCCCTCAGTAAAGTTCCTGAAAAAGGAGGAATGAACATTTCTGATAAAATTCAAATGTCTCTTTGCCCTGAAAAGTCAGGAAATTTGACATCTCCTGTGACAAAATCCACCATTCATTCATGCTTTAATTCCACCTGTAATGGTAATCTTAGTTATGTTTAAAGCAAGAGCCACCAAAATGTTTTAATCACTTGAGCTTTCTGAGTGCCTCTCAAAATCAAATGATCATATCCCTTTGCTCAGTTGCTTTTGATGTATAAGTACAATATAAAAATATTATAGGCTAAACTGAAATAGGTACACATTTACCTTAAAGGTGTTTTCTAAATGTCTCAAGGAATTTTTGTACTGAACATTCTGAATATTCTCTCTGAAATGAAAATGTTATTAAAAATTATTTCAGTTCAAAAATACAGGTGTACTAGATAATTTATAAATGACCATTGGGAGGAAGGCCTGCTTTATTGATTGCCATTTGACGACCATTAAGCACATTTTCTCTGGTTCTTGGCAAGGAGAGGTCCAGGGAAGAACAAGGCTGAAATGAATATGGCATTTACACATGATTATCTGCACAGATGTAATTGTTCAAAACCACCTGCTAAATTTGGACATTTATTCAGTATCATTAAAAAAAAAATGGAGCCCTAGCCAGTTTTGCTCAATGATTAGAGCCTTGGCCTGTGGACTGATGGGTCCTGGTCAAGGGCACATGCCTGGGTTGCTGGCTCGATCCACAGTAGGGAATGTGCAAGAGGCAGCAAACCAATGATTCTATCTTACCATCTCTCTCTCTCTGTCTCTCTCTCTCTCTCTCTCTCTCTCTCTCTCTCTCTCTCTCTCTCTCTCTCCCTCTCTCTCCCTCCCTTCCTCTCTGAAATAACATATATATATTTTAAGTGGAAAACCCTATTTAGTGTGAACCCTCCTGAGAATCTATAGAATTGCCCTGGTAGAATGGAATATCATCCTTCAAGATATCTTTTAGTGAGATAATCTGAGTTTTCTGAGGGAGATTTGGAATGCAATAAATATCCATGTTTCTAGAATATTTTCTAAAATTAACTATAGTTTCAGTCATGGATGTAGAGAACTAGCCCTGACATCCACCTTAGAGTTCTTCCCTGTTTTAAGGTCTACATGTCTCACACCATATATGACATTGGAGGCATTGTCATCTTTTGAATGCTTCTCCTTTATTTTTTCCCAAAAATAATTCTTCATAATTTGAAATTGCTTCACATTTCTCCTTTGTTGGTGTTTACTTTTTTAAAACTTTTAAAAATATATTTCATTGATTTTTTACAGAGAGGGAGGGAGAATGATAGAGAGCTAGAAACATCAAAGAGAGAGAAACATGGATCAGCTGCCTCCTACGCACCCCGAATTGGAGATGCGCCCACAACCAAGGTACATGCCCTTGACTGGAATTGAACCTGGGACCCTTCCCATATGCAGACCAATTCTCTATCCACGGAGCCAAACCAGTCAGAGCTAATATTTCCTTCTTTATATTCAAGGACAAAGTGAGGGGAGTTGAAATCCAACCAATGAGACTTAAGGAGAAGTTAGCTGATGGGTTTCTGAGAACTATTTATTCCCTAATAAAATAAAATAAAAAAAGAATCAAGAGAAATATATCTTTAATATCTTCCTGGCTCTTGCTGTGTGAAAAAGTGATGTTTCAGATTTGCCCACTGTCTTAGGATCTTAAGTAGTGGGCGTCAGAGCAAGCCTGCTAAGGTTAAGATGATGGAGCAGAGAGATGGAAGGAGTTATGGAAGATCTTAATGGCATTTATTGTTCAGTGGTAATAATATTGCTGAATCCCTATTGGATGTCATCAACCCTGATAACCTCTAGTTCTAGACTTCTTAAAAGGTGAAATGCTCAAGTTTTCCTATTTTAAGATGGTGTTAAATTTTAAAGGTAAATTCAACTAAAAAAATATTTCTTTCATCTCAGCATAATTTGGCTGTATTGGCAATGGCTCTGCTCAGTTAATTCAAGCTGACAGTGATGGCTAGAGAGTTTGAGTCACGTCTCTCCATAACAGGGGTAGCAAACATTTTTGATAGAAGGGTGAGGTGGTGAATATTGGGGGCCATGCAGTCTCACAACTTTTAAACACTGTCTGTACATGGTAAAAAAGCTACAGAAAATACACAAACAAATGAGTGTGACTATGTTCCAAGGAAAGATTATTTACAAATCTGATGGACATGATGCATGTCTATGGTGGATATAGATAAATGCTTAAAAGAAACAAACAAAAAAAAAACATAGAAAACAGTAAATTCCGGTCAGATGTCATCTTTGCAAAAACTTGCTACAAGTGTTGAGATTCTCGTGTTTATACCATATTTCTTTGAAGACCTTTTTATCACAAATCACTTTCTTTATCCATTTAAATAGCTCTGCAGATATTTTAATGCTACAGAATTGGTCTATCATTTGTCTTACTTTTTGAGTGTTTTCGCTTCTTCCCTCAAAGTTTAAGAAAGATTGGCAGACTATATGCGCGATATGTCAAATCCTCCTTACAGTTTCTTTCACACCTGCTTGCCTATTCCCCAATGTATTGCTGCAATCATTAAAGGAGACCAGAAGACAATATCAAATTAGAAGACATATCCACAGTTCCAGCATACATTCTATCCAATGGAACTAAAAAATATGATGTTATTAAACGTCCAGGTCAGAGTGTGGTTCCCATTCCATTATGCAACAGTTTTTGTAATATCCTTTTATAAAAATCTCCATGTCCAACAAAAATAATAATAGGCATCCAGGTTCACAGAATCAACAAGCTGATTTTTTAGGTCATAAAACAGAACTCTGCTAGTATTACACAGAGCCATATTAGGAGGCTTTTCATTTTGAGGAGGCCTGATCAAGACATGAATTCCCAACACCAATTCTCTAAAGTCTTAAGTACATGTCAGCAAGAGCCAGTTAGGAGCTTGTTTAGAGGCGGGCCTGACACTTCTTAAGTACATGAGGCGGTTGAAACATGGTGCTAGACCTCATTTTATCCCAATGCAAGACAACTCTTACGTGGATGAATTTTAAAAGATTGCTTACTCAGCAGTTTCTTTGTTTTCATCTTAGTACCACTCTTGGCACCGCACTCCAGAAGAGATAAATTAAAATGGTTTCAGCCTAATCCCCTCAGAGAGGTCTGATTGTGTATACTCTGTAGAATTTTAGTTGACGAGGCTTAAAACATTACGCCTTTTAAAGCCTAAGAGTTGTGTTGGTATTATCAATTTTAGTACGCAACATTTGGGAGGTAGGTACAAATCTCCTAGGCCCCATCTTTGCAGTGAAAGAGGGAAAATGATGCATCAGTGCTGGTCTATATAGGACCATGAAAAAGGACTGCTTAAGGAGGAGAAAAAACACGCTCTATTTCATAGGGAAACTCTGTCACCCACACCTTGGAGATAGAAAAGGGTAGGGTACTCAATTTACATTGTATCTAGAAAACGAAGTAGATGGACACAAAAATCAAACTTGTCCATCTGTGCTTTAGCAAGACGAGTGTGTTCAGTTCAGATAGCCTGGTATCCATGGTCTTGAAGGGTTTTGGAAAAAGAACAACCCACTGGAAAAAGCAAAGAAACTTTGTCTTTGAGTGGAAATACAGAGTCTCAAAGGCACGGTTCTTTTGCCACAAAACCTCTATATCAACTTGAGATCAAATGGGTTTAGTCCTTACATTCCTCTTCCTCGAATGCAAATCATCTTTCATCTTCTTGACAGGATTTTTCACAGAGCAAACGACTTTGATTTTGATGAGGTTCAACTTATGAATTTTTCCTTTAATACATCGTGCCATTTTTTTTCAGAGAAGTAGAAACACATATTAAGTCTAAGAACTCTTTGCTTAGCTCTGAATCCTAAAGATCTATTTTGTTCTAAAAGTCTTATAGTTTTACGTTTACATTCAAGTCAGTGATTAATTTTGTTATTTTTTAAAGGTGTTAGGTTTAAATCAAAGAACTATTATGTGGCCGAAACCGGTTTGGCTAAGTGGATAGAGCGTTGGTCTGGGGACTGAGGGGTTCCAGGTTCGATTCCTGTCAAGGGCATGTACCTTGGTTGCGGGCACATCCCCAGTGGGGGTCATGCAGAAGGCGGTTGATCGATGTCTCTCTCTCATCGATATTTCTGGCTTTCTATCCCTATTTTTCAATAAAATATATTAAAAAAAATAAGTACTATTATGTATATATGATATATATGCAAATTTTATCTTTCCATCTTTTTTTCCTTTTTTAATTCTCAACCAAGGACACGGTTTATGTATTGAGATAGAGAGAGAGAGAGAGAGACATTGGTTATCTCCTGTATACACACCCTGATCAGGAATTAAATGCCCAATCTAGGTATGTGCCCTGACTGGGAATTGAACCTGCAACTCTTTGGTGTATGGGACTATGTTCCAACCAACTGAGCCACTGGCCAGGGTTTGCCTTTTGACCTTTAACAGCTCTTATTGTTTATTGTAAAAATCGTCCCTCTCTTTCACTTTTGTGCATTTGTCAAAAATCAGTGTGACATATTTGTGGGAGTCATTTTCTGAGTTATCATATCTGTTTCACTGATTTATGTGTCTATCCCTCCATCCGTACCACACTGCCTCTGTTATCATAACTTTATAGTAAGCCTTAACATTGAGAAGAGTGAATCCTCCCATCTTATTAAGATTTTTCCCCTAGAGCCTGTGACTTTCATAAATTTATAACCATTTAGTCTATGACAACAAAAAATATAGCTGTGGTTTTGATAGAACGTGCATTAAATCCATAGCTCAGTGTGGGTAGAATTCACATATTTTCCAAATTGAGTCTTCTGATCCATAATTTCGGCATATATCTATTTATTTAGTTTTTTTTTATTTCTTTCATCAGAATCTTATAACTTTTGTATGTTTTTTTTAGGTTTATAACTAAACTAATAGCATTTGAAAAAATTACTCTTTGGTTTTTATTATTTCTATTTTTCCTCCACATAAGTCTTCTGATAGGCCAGTGACTTCTGAATTTTCTCCCTAAGATAGATGCTATCTTTTGTATATTTCATTTCACTATCACTTCAACATAGAAAACTTCCTGCCCCTCTCTCATCATGATCTCCATGTTCATTTTGAGATTCAGCTGGCTCTTGACAGAAAAAGCATGGACTGTGTAGTTTATTGACTATAATTTAAATCCTTGCTCTGAAACTGTGTGAGTGCTAGGAAAGTCAGTTCATTTTTCTGAACTTCAATTTATCATGTGGAAAAATACCTTTAATACACAGTTTGGGATGTATGAGCATATGTATATCTAAACTGAAAACCATATTCATTGAACTAATTTGAGAAACAGACACATACAGTAGGTGCTCAATAAACCATATTTTTATTTCCCTAAATCTTGATTGTCAAGGACATTTATTGCTCTTTAATAAATTGTGCTATTATTGTATTCTATTGAGTTTTTTATTCTTACTATCTTTCATCTTGATATTGTAATATGTGCTCTATGTCAATTCCATAGATAATTCATAAGCTATATAAAGGGAAGACACTGTGCCATTTTTATGTCTCTTATGGAATTTAGGCATGCATTTGGTTGAGTTTATTACAGTGAAAATCCTGAATTCTCATTGTTATATGCCATTGGGAAATGTTATATTCCCTAGCCTTTAGTTTTCTTATCCATAAAAATGGAATAATAATACTTCCTGGTATTTCTGATAAGAGTGAAAGAGAATACATAAAAGAGTTCACATGCAGTGCACATATATCTAACTATAATTAGTAGATTGTTGAAGAACCTTAAGGCAGCTATGAGTATTTTTTTATTTCACATATAAACAAAACTGAGATTGAAATGTTTCCCGATTTATAGAGATGTAACAGAATTATTTGGTAACAAAATATTGTTTAAGAATCCCTCCCTTATAATTCTGAAGCTTTAAGAAACTATAGGGACAAACAATGAAATTGATTTATTTCACATATACATGTACATGTACATACACACATACACACGCACTCCAAAAATTTCTAGATAGAATAAATAGCTTCTCCAAGGTTGCTTAGCTGAATGGAGGTAAAGCCAGAAAAATCTCAGGTACCTTGATCCTTAGCCATAAGCTGTTTTCGCTAAACAATTTTTTCTCATTTGTGCCCTGCTCTTACTGGCACTTTGGCTCAAGTGGCCTCCTTACCCATTCATATTTGCTGCCTCCAAACTCATCATATTTTCCCTTCCAGCTCTGTGTCCATATGGCGATGCTCATCTGGGAGGTGGCTGTTTGAAATCGCCGCCATCATGCCATCCCCTTCCAACCATGTGAGTAGACCAGAAAATGACTTTTGGGTACTATTAACCCACGCTGGCTAAGATTCAGGATGCTGAGGTGAAACACCCTCCATCATATCTGCGAGCCCTGAAGCTGGTCTCCAGCCTTCTGCAAACCAACATGCCTTGGGGAGCTTAGAATGCAGTTTCTGTACTTTTTTTTTTCAAATGACCCCATTGAAAGCAGGAGCACAAGGCAGAAAAATAGCTCCTGGTTATAGAGCGTTGTCTATGAGAAATATTCTGAGTGTCCAACATAGGCAGAAAACTCTGTCAATAAGCAAATGCATTATAAATCCTCAGGTCCAGTGAAATGCTAGGGCCTCTCTCACAGATGAGGGCTATTTTATTTACCACGTACTTATCTTTTCAACCTTTAGATGAGGATCACTGAGAGTTGAAATATCCAGGGGACACTTTCCAGAGAGTAAGAATTGAGATACGTTAGAAAAACTCCATGGTGTGAAGTTTTGCTTGGTTCTGTTGTAATAGCAAATTTCTGAGCCACATGATCACAGTCATAAAGGTATGACCTGCAGTCTCCAAAATTCCCCTTTGCCAAAATTTATTCATTCATACCCCGCCATGCCTCCTACCATGTTCATAAGTATTTCTTTTTCAGATTAAAAACAACCAGAAGTCTTGCTAACCATTTTTATCAATCACATGTGGGCAGATCCATTCTTGCTGTTTGGAAATTCCATAGATAATAGCTCATGGGACAGGACGGTTTTGATGGAGAGAGAGATGCCGAGAAGGGCCACGTGTTCATGGTGCTACTTTAGAAGGACAGTCCTAGATGAAATTCTGTAGAGAGATGACAGATCCAGGCGGGAGGGAGGCACCAGGAGATTCCAGGGTCCCTGACAGGAGCAGGGGAAGATGAAGGGGGAACGGAGGTGAAAAGGACATTCCAGATGTATTTCTCACAGTTTGAAACGTTGCCTGGAGCCTGTAGAAGAGTCTCTCCTCCCGGCCATGGTGCAGCTGGAGCACAGCTGCTCACAGCAGGCCTGGCATTCAAGGGCCAGTCAAGGACCAGAGCTGCCTCGCCCAAAGACTGCCAGAGGGCATGGAGACATAACTCTTTCCCGAGAATAAGCATCGCAGGGTTTGGGACAGATGAGTAGGAAATAGGAGCTGACTTCCTGGAGTCCTGGCCATTAGCGAAAGCCTGGGGGAATGAAATTTGTTTGCCCTTTTCACATTTACCTGTCTATTTAACTACAAGTAGTAATGCTAGCTCTGAAATGATCCTTCATGCTTTAGAGAATTGGCCATGTGTCCAATTAATGTGTCCCATTGACCTTCTGCAGTAGTGAATTGTCTCCATTGACCACATTTTCCATGTACAAATCTTTAGTAATAAATTTACTGATTCTGGAAGTCAATAGAGCGAATGGCTTTTGTGTCCTTAACAGGTATGAATAAATTAAACCTCTAGGCAAATGAAAGTTAGTAAAAGTTTGTGTGTGTGTGTGTGTGTGCGTGTGTGTTTTCTGAAAGATGGATTTTTTTTTTTTTTTTGCACTCCCTTTCTGCTCTCCTTAGTCAGCAGTGGATCTTATGGCTCATCAACATGCATGTGCATTCTCCATATAAGAAGAGGCTTGGTTTAGTCTTGCTTATTCATCACAGAGTCTATGTCTACATATGGCCAACAAATTGAGCATTTTGTGCGGTATCCAGATTTGCAGCTGCCTTATAGCTGAGCTGATTGACTCATCAATGCGACAGACTAAATTGGACACGAAGATACCTTAAAATCACACACAACATGTCTGTTCATTTATTCTTCTCAATATGGCTTGCACAGGTTTGTTCATTTCTTCTTCTCAATATGGCTCGCACAGGTGAAATGCATGGCTGTGGTCACTATACAGAACCCACATTGTCGCAGTCAGTAGGCATAAAAGCCTGGACTCGGTGTTATTCCTCTTATCTAGAGAATTAAGAGAAGTAAAGGAATTTCCCTAAAGTTTCTTCAGTGATCCAAAAAGGAATAGAATGGGCCCCTGAACTTAGGATTCCAGACTTGTTACTAATGTAGATGTTTTGTCTGACATAATCCTATTATTCTCTGCTTTATATTAATGGAGATATTTAGTAACTCTTGAAAATGCTCTACATTTTGTGGCACAGTTTTGCAAAAGTTTCTACTTATTCCAAAATGGCTCACATTCACTGCCCAGATGGCCTACTAAAGAAAGTGGTAACCTCTTCCCTGCCTCTCTCTGGCGCAGGGATCTGTCACTGAGGTGGAAAGGCATTACTCAGGGATTTTTACTGAGGATCCAGGGTCTGAAGGTGATCTTGGATAATCTGTGGATTGGGCTCCTTCACTGCCTGCCTCCAAGGGGCGCCCTTCATATCACATCTGTATGTACAGCACCTCCTGGAGTTGTGTGCTGCATCGCTAGTGAGGCCATAAGTGGGCTTACCTGCGAATCTTTCAAAAAAGTCTTGCTTGAATTTTTCTGGAAAGAGGAAAGAACTTCAACTTCTATGAGATATTCAATGGGGTTCCTCAGGTAATGAAGTTTAAGAAACATTGCATGACTGGGGTTTAAGACAGGAATGCTGCCAGAGAAGTCCTTATGTTGTATCACTGGTGGAAAAGTACAGTGTCGTAGCATTTCGACAACGGTGTTTGTTGCTCTCACTTCCTTCTAACTGGCTTACAAGAGGACAGAGTGCCCGCATACATGTAATGTTTAGAGATGCCAGCGAACGGGAGTAGAATATTAGAATATGGCTTTACTAAAGTGTCATTATAAATTAAATTATGTCAGAATGATCAAAAAGGGCGTTCTGTTCCACTTTTCTATATAGATATCAAATGATGATTTTCCATACTATGGAAACACAAATATAATTGTATTTTACTTTTAAATTGAAGCATGTCTGAATTCATAGTGATGACAGATCTCTATGAAGATTTAAAGAGCTTATTTTTTTTTTCTTCTTCTCTTTGGGAAGTTAGAGGAAAGGGGTTCTTGTCTTATTTCCTTCCCCAGTTCTACAGTTTTGTCAGAGGAAATCAGTCCAGTGTCAAAAATATGGAGGGATTTCTTTAAGAGGACAAACAAAATGAGTGTGATCTACAAGGGTTACATTATTTTTTAAAGCAGTGATTTGGGAATACCATCCAGAACACTACAGCCATTAAGGCTCTGCCCTAAGCAAGTTCCCAGATGAGGTTGAACTCACCAACTAGGCCTCACCCACATATATACTACCATACAAGTGTTGCACATTAAACATAAATTAAATATAAAATATGTCCCAATGAAGCAAATTCTTAAAGAAAATATAATCCATACTACTGTGATCAGGAAGGGAAAGAAATGCATCTTTCACTCGATTCTGGAAATTCGCAGAATAAATTAAAATCACATGATCTGGGATAATATGAAATGTAAATGATATAAAAAAGAATGAATACATATGTGAATAAAACATTCTTAAGAGGACATTTTAGGAATTTGGAGGCAGATTTGTGATTGCTATCACAAAAGACACCCCGATTTTATTGCACTTCTAGATGCCGAAGCCATAACACCACCTCAGTACTTAAGTCTCATTCAAAGAATGTTCTGTTACTCATGTTCTACTCCTACTGTCCCTTGGACATCAGGAGAACCCATGATGTTGCTGAGCTCTGGAAGCAAGCACATTATATGTTTAAAGAAAAGGATGTGGTACAGGTGAATTAGTTGAGGAATCACTAACATCCGTGGTTTGGAAACAAAAGATACTTTTCTCTATAATAATCCGTCATGTAAAATGCACTTCCTTTGAACCTTTACACTGGAGAAAGAAGGAGGGAAAAACAAAGAACATTATCTGCTCCCTGAGCTGTGTTGACCATTCCCCTCCTTTCAATACTAATTTCTTCAAACTGATAGTTCCCAGCTGCTGTCACAATACAATATCCCGAGAAAAGACCTCCATATGCGCTTGCAAGGTGATCACACTCAGCTGTTGGGGGAAATGGCCCTGGGAAGCGGCAGCTGCCAGGCCCTTGCTCTCTGGGGCAGCCGAAGGCAGTCTACCCACAGAGGCTGGTATGGCTGGGGCAGTGGTTCTCAACCTTCCTAAGGCCGGACCCTTGCATACAGTTCCTCATGTGGTGGTGACCCCCAACCATGAAATTTTGCTACTGTTATGCATCGTGATGTAAATATCTGCATTTTCCGATGGTCTTAGGCGACCCCTGTGAAAGGGTCGTTTGACCCCCAAAGGGGTCGCGACCCACAGGTTGAGAACCCCTGGGCTGGGGAGCAACTCAAGTTGGAGAGGAGGGAGAGACCCATGTGAACGGGTTAAGGAGAATAAAAGGGTGGCTGCTAGGGAGATCCCCCGTGCTCTCCAACTGCTGCTCAGCCTCCTCCTCAGTGCAAACCCAACCATTGGAGCTGAACAGGAAGCTGTTTCTCTAAAATCCGGATGCTTTGTTTGGTCTAAATGTATTACCCCTAGAATGAGCCTCTTTGCTCTCCAAGAGAATACATTTATGACAGTTAGAAAGCAACTGTCATTCCCCCCCTTTTAGAGCATTATCATGACCACAGATTTTCACACTGGACTTTATTATGCCCACACAACTCAGTGTGCGTGTTTCTGCTGCGGGATTCCGACTGCGCTTTTTCCTCACGGAAGAATGTCTTAGATTCACTTTTCATAATCTTTTATCTTTCAAGACTCAGTTCAAATGGCAAATAATTCTTGAAGCTATCGATCATTATTTAAAACACGATTATTGTCTTATTTTACAGGATAGTTTCTGAGGAAACAAAGATGAAACATATTATACCCAACCCTGTCCTTGTACGTCATACCATCAGGTGGGGCAGACAACCATACTAGTATAGTTTGAAAAATAAAGTCATCACACATTTGTTGGATCAATGGTCACATAAGGGTGTAGGTCAGTGGTTCTCAACCTTTCTAATGCCTTGACCCTTTAATAGAGTTCCTTATGTTGTGGTGACCCCAACCATAAAATTATTTTTGTTGATACTTCATAACTGTAATTTTGCTACTATTAATAAACTGTAATATAAATATCTGTGTTTTCCCATGGTCTTAGGCAACACTGCTACTCATAGGTTGAGAACCGCTGGTGTAGATAGAGCAAGGGACTGGTGGTGGATCACAGTGGTTCCGGAAGAAATGATGCAGAGATGATTCTAAAGAACAGGTAAGGGTGAGCTAGATTTACTTTTTAATTACTAGAAGGGATGGGTAGTAAAGGTTCTGAGTAATCACTTCCAATATGTATGGTGTGTTTGGGGGGAAGGGGTTCTCACACCAAAAAGCAATTCTCTTATACCAGCTGGATGTCTTATAATCCACCTACATTCTGACACTATCTCCCAGAGATAGCATTAGATTTCATGGGTTAAGAGCTCAGGACTGCATGACTTCTCTCCCATTCAGACACCTATTCCAAACTCAAGCTATAGATTGGAGGTTCCCTTCTTGGGTTCTAGTGATTTTTTAGAGTGACAGGCAGAACTCAGGAAACCTTTACTCTCTAGATTACCAGTTCATTATAAAAGATGCGATTCAGAACCAGGCAGATGGAAGAGAGGCACAGAGCAGTGTATATGGGAAGGTTGGGGAGATTCCATGCTCTCTGGACATATCATTCTCCCGAATCTCCATGTGTTTATCAACCTGAGTGAACTTGTCCTTTGATTTTTTTTGTGAAGGTTTCACTATATAGTTAGGATTAGTTAAATTGTTGGCCTTTGATAACTGAACTTAATCTCCAGCCCCTCTCCTTTCCTAGGAAGTAGAGGATGGGACTAAAAATTCTTCTCATGATGTGTTCTTCTGGCAATTAGCCCAGATCCTTAGGTGCTTTTCAAGTCACCTCATTAACATACACCCAGCTGTAGAGTAAAAGGGACTATTATGGATGTCAAAAAGTTCATTTTTTTTTTCTTTCAGGTTTTGGAGTAATTTTCAGGAACTAAGAACAAGAGATCAAATATGACAAAATAATGGGGGAATAAGGACACATATGTAATACAGTACCTTAATCAGTAAACAAATAAAAAAAAACAAATATGACAAAAGATGCTCTCATTGTTCTTACTGCTCAAGAAATTTCATGGGTTTTGGGAACTGGAAACCATGAACTGGGGACAAAGGCCAAATATACAATGTTTATCATAAATCATAATGTCACGGGTGGATAGGATGAGAAAATATGTCAGGCAGATGCAATAGCATGTGCTAAGTTCCAGAGATGACAGAGTCCATTATGCATGAACAGAAAGTGGACAGATGTTTACTATGACTGTTATAGAGTAAATAAGTAGCTAAAATGTCAGAGAATTGATATGGCTTGGGACAGTCTAAGCCAATGGTTGGCAAACGGCAGCTCATGAACCACATGCGACTCTAATGAGTTTGCCGACCACTGGTCTAAGCTATGCCGAGGAGTCTGTGCTCACTTAAGAACCAGTCATTAAGCCTGGACTGGTTTGGCTCAGTGATAGTGTCGGACTTTGAACTGAAAGGTCCCAGGTTCGATTCTGGTTGGGGGCATGTACCTTGCTTGCAGGCACATCCCCAGTAGGGGGCGTGCTGGAGGCAGCTGATCGATGTCTCTCTCTCATCGATGTTTCTGACTTTCTATCCTCTCTCTTCCTGTCTGTAAAAACTCAATAAAATATATTAAAAAAAGAAGAACCAATCATTAAAATCCTTACAAAAGTGAAGTCAGCTGACTAGATGTGCATTTCCAAAACACAAACAAGCAACCACAAAAATGCCACTGTGGCAAGAATGATATGATGGGGAAAGGCCAAAGGCAGAAAAGGTACATAGTGATCTGTGTTAGAGAGGGATGGTCCTCATCTCAAGTAAGTAGGATAAAAAGGAAAGGAGATAAACTGAACAAGATTTAGTGGTTGATTGTGCAAGAGGTTTGAAAGAGAGGGAGATGATAGGGTGAGAAGAACACAGAGGGACAGGCATAGTTCTGGGACAGGGAAGTGTAAAAATGAGTGAACATATGAATGCAGAAAGGGAAGGTGTGATAAACTCAGGTAGGGCCTTATACGGTTTGAAGTCTTCATTAAGCATTTGATTAGCTATTGAGAGAAATCAGAGGGAGATGCCAATTTAGACTACATATGGGAATAGAAACATATGAAGAAACAAGGTCACTAAAGGAAAATATGTGGAGTGAAGAGCAAATCAGAAAGGACAGAAGCCTGAAAGTATTCCTCATTTAAGGTCATCAAATTAATCCTCACAGTGAAAAATGATTTCTATGCCTTTGACAACCATCTGCCTGTCCTTAACTTACTGGATTTATCACTTCGGCCCTATTAAATATAATTTATTTTAATTTTGTTTTATTTGCTTTCCCACACATGAGTTGAGTAATTATCAGGTACCAGACATTATTTTAATGCATTATATTTTTTGATGCTAAAACAGATTTGAGGGATAGGTGCTATGCTTTTTCAGATTTGGCTGAAGTAAGGCCGTATGTTGTCCATGTTCTGTTACATACCAACCCCCACTACCTAGGACACATAACCAGACCCAATGTCCCAGCCAGCGTGATACTTGGGCCAGGCCACACCAGCCACTGGACAGAATTGTAATGAAAGACCTTTGGGAGGATCTGATTTACACTGCTTTCAGGACTGTCCTCTAAAAACCTCCCTCCCACCAAAACCAGTTTGGCTCAGTGAATAGAGCACTGGTCTGTGGACTGAAGGGTCCCAGGTTTGATTCTGGTCAAGGGCACATACCTTGGTTGCAGACACATCCCCAGTGGGGGGTGTGCAGGAGGTAGCTGATTGATATTTCTCTCTCATTGATGTTTCTAGCTCTCTATCTTTCTCCCTTCCTCTTTGTAAAAAGTCAATAAAGTATATTAAAACAAAACAAAACAAAACAAAAAAACCTCCCACTAGTCCAGGCTCTCAGTTTGCCTTTATTTGCTGTTCAGGTATAGAGAATCCCATGACTGATTCTGAGACTCTTGTGGGATCAATTTCCCCAAATAGGTGAATAGGTTCTTAGAGGTGAGTGACACCAAAAGAGTCACCTGATCAGGAACATACTTCAGAAAGTAACATGAGGTCAATAAATTGATAAATGATTGAGTTTAATCATTGCTTGATATAGCAATTTGCCTAATTCACTAATATAGCTATTTAACCAACAACAGGAAAAGAAATAAATTTAGTAAAATAAAAATTAATTATTCTAGGTCACACAACTAGTAAGTACTTTTGCTAGAATATCAATTTAAATACATCAGAACATAAACACACACACACACACACACACACACACACACACACACATATACTTTATAAATCTCCATTCAAATTCAAAAATGCTCCTTTTCTTCAACTCACAATTTCAGAGTTCAGGATGGTGTTTCACCTATGGGGCAAAGGCCACAACAATGCCTGTTAAAATGAACCAATGACTCTGTGGTATAATGTTATTTTTGTGCCACATGATGGAACACAAAACCATTGATAGATCATGCCCCAAAAAGCATTGCTTAGAAAAATGAATGTCTAAAGACAAGCATGTAAATAACATCTTGGTTTCTGTTTTTTTTTCCTTTCATTATCTTGTGATATCAAAATACATAAATGCCTTTCTGTAGCTTTAGAATTCTGAGTAGAGAAGAATACAGTTTTGAAATCCCTTAAGATTACTAGCTAGTTTTACTCAGTGGATAGAGTATTGGCTTCTGAACTGAAGGTCCCAGGTTCAATTCCTGTCAAGGGCACATGCCTGGGTTATGGGCTCAATCCTCAATGTGGGGCACGTAGAATGCAGTAACAATTCTTTCTCATCATTGATGTTTCTTTCTCTCTCCCTCTCCCTTCCTCTCCGAAATCAATAAAAGTGAATAAATGAAACAAAAATAAAATCCCTTAAGAAAATGTTGTTTAAGCAACACGTTATTATTTAGTGACTCCATCTTAAAAAACAGCACTATTTTCCAGTGTGATTTTGAAAGAAAAAAAACAAAAAACTAAACAACAAACATTAGAGATATAGAAAGAATCAATCCAAGAGTGGTGAAAAACAAAAACAAAAAACAAACAACAACAACAAAAAACCAAAACCTGAAATCCTTAAAGGGACTGCTTTGCAAGCCTTGTTGCCTATCATAGGTAGTGATATCATTAAAATCATAAACACAACATACAGAAGTAAAATAACTGAAAATGTCCTTTTATATACACACTAGAGGACTAGTGCACAAAATTCATGCATGGGGGGTAGGGGTGTCCTTCAGCCCAGCCTGCTCCCTTTCCAATCTGGGACCTCTTAAGGGATGTCCGACTGTTCATTTAGGCCCTAACCTACTTGGATTGGGCCTAAACAGCCAGTTGGACATCTCTCTCACAATCCAGGACTGTTGGCTCACAACTGCTCGTCTGCCTGCCTTCCTGACTGCCCCTAACCACTTCTGCCTGCCAGCCTGATCACCCTCTAAGCATTCCCCTGCCAGCCTGATTGATGCCTAACTGCTCCCCTGCCAACTTGTTTGCTCCTAACTGTCCTACCCTGTGGGTCTGGTCCCCCGCAACTTCCCTTCCCTGCAGGCCCAGTCACCCCAACTTTCCTCCTCTGCCAGCATGGTCACCCCCAAATGCCCTCCATTGCAGGCCTGGTCCCTCCCAACTGCCCTCCCCTGCTGGCTTGATTGCCCACAACTTCCTTCCCTTGCATGTCTGGTCCCTCCCAACTGCCCTCCCCTGCTGGCTTGATTGCCCACAACTTCCTTCCCTTGCATGTCTGGTCCCTCCCAACTGCCCTCTCCTGCTGGCTTGATTGCCCACAGCTTTTCTCCCTTGCAGGCCTGATCCCTACCAACTTTCCTTCTCTGCTGGCCATCTTGTGGTGGCCATCTTGTGTGTTGCAGTGATGATCAATCTGTATATTACTCTTAATTAGATAGGATAGAGGCCTGATGCATGAGTGGGGGCCAGCTGGTTTGCCCTGAAGGGTGTCCTGGGTCTGGGTGACTGTTCCCTTAGGGTGTGGAGTGGCCTGGGTGAGGGGCCTTTGGTCATTTTCAGACCAGCTATGCCCCCAGCAACCCAAGTGGAGGCCGTGGTATCTGGTATTTATTTATCTTCTACAATTGAAACTTTGTAGCCTGGAGTGGAGCCAAGCCTTCTGATAGCACAGCCATTGAAATTTTATTGCCTTAAGCGGAGGCCTGGGTCCAACAGGGTGTGTGGAAAGCTTGGCTTCCTCCATCACCAGGGGCAACCCAAGCCTGTCTCCTGCTCTCTCTGTAGTCTTAGCCATGTTGGTTGGGTTAATTTGCATACTCACTCTGATTGGCTGATGGGTATGGCTGGTGGGCATGGCTTGTGGGTGTAGCACAAGTATGGTCAATTTGCATATTACTCTTTTATTATATAGGATAATTCTTTGAAATATGGTAGTAGGAATTGGGTTTGCAATCCCAAATCTTGCTGCAAAAATGTCTACACTGACAACAGTGCCTTCTAGTTTTCCACCACAATAAGAATTATCTGCTTGCTGGCATCTACAAAAATTTGAGAAATATATTAAGTAGAAAAACAGAATGGAGATAACCTAAGAAGAAATCAATGTCTTCATCTATAAACAAAAAGTCTAACAATTACAAAAGAAAATAGTTGGCGATTTAAAACCTTGTAAACAAGCAAAATTTTAGATTTGGATTCAGGATAACTTACTTTACAAGGAAAGTTAGGAAAATCTTAATCATGTCCAAGCTAAATTAATCTAGACTCCCTGAGTGTATTTATGCACGTCATAACAGCAAATGCTGTAGTCCATGATGATCAAATTATACATCTGAATTTGAGCAGAGAGAGGGAGAGAGAGAATATTAAAGTCCAAGCATTAATGTTTGTGCTTTGTGGGAAAGTAACAGTAATATAAGTAGAGTAACAAGGAAGATAATGGGTAGAGATTACTAAGAAAAGGCATAGATTTTTATGTATAGATATAATATATATAATATATTTAATTTAATATTGTAATAACCTCAGTTATTGAGACTTCAACAGAAAACATTTCTCTCCTTTATACTTAAAGCCAGAATCCATTCAACTCATTTAATTCATTTTACAGTTCCAATTAGAGGGAGCTTATTTTTAAAATGTACCTTTTGTTGCCAGGCACAAATCAAAGAGGGGACTTCTCCTTCCAGGTTGAAGTCAGTGGGCATTCTATATTTCCCTCCCGGCACAGAAAACCTGTGATGCCCAGGACAAAAACCCATCCTAACTGCCTGAGAGATCCCTGCCTTCAACTATATCCATCCAAGGATGGCCATTTTATGTCTTTAAATAAATGTTTTGAGGATCATAAAAAATAAATAGGCCAGAAGTGTGCGGGCTATGTTCTTTTTCCTTGTGGCTGGCTCACACTGTGTTCGTGGGATACATCCTTATCCAAAGTGCTGGCACTCTGGTGCCATCAAGCCAGGATAGTTTTGCCTTATTGCGCTTAGCAGAGCTTCACCATTATGGCTGGGTACTTCCACAGGGAACCGGAGGGGTTTGGGAAAAAAAATAGAAACAAAATAAAGAAAGAAAGAAAGAATTGTCGGAGAACATCTTCAGGGAGTGCAGAAAAGCAAAAGCCAGAGAAAGTAACCATTTACACTGTTGCAAAATTGTGTAAACCTGTTACTGGGGGGGAAATATGTGTTTGATAGAATTTAAATTATTTAAGACCCGAGAAAGATATGTTACTCATCATCTGCTTTTAGAGGAGAGCCGTCTGCAAGTGATGTTATTCACTTAATTTTTCTTCTTCTGTTTTCCGCCCCCAGCTTTGAATCTGACTTGTAATCTTTAACGCTAGATTCAGGTAACTAAGGCCATTCTGCATGGTATTGCTCTTTTATTTACTTGTTTTGCTGCATTTCATCTGGTTATAAATGTCATGATGACATATGATAAGTAGCTATCACAAAGTCAAGCAAATTGTAGACAATCTTTCTGCCTCAAATTTACTTCAATTTTCCAGTGCCAAATACAATCGGGTTGTGCCTTTTTTTTTCTTTCTTTTGGGGACATCATTATAGATGGATATCATTTTTGGGGACTTGGACATTATAGAAAAATGTTTTTTTTAGAAGAGTAGAAAAGAATTGTCCCAAATTCAGAATTGTAACAATTCTCTACAAAGAGAGTGAATAGATTTTTAAAAAAATAATATTTAGTGTGAGGAAACACAAATAAAACTCCACATAAAATTAGTAAGCAGAGAGGATTCCAGTGTCAGCACCAGTAGGAAATGAGTGGCTATTTTTATGTCCAGTGCAGCATATTTTTGCTTTGTGTGGCTCCTCAGGTCTGAGAGGGTCATTTGTCTATGACACAGAAGAGATTGAAGCCATCTAACCCCCACGGAGCTGTATTAATCTTTGTAAAGGCTAACAACATGGTTTTAGTGGAGGGGGGAGACACAAGTTCTCAATCTTCGAAATGGGTGGGGTTTTCACAGACACAGAATCAACACGTGAAGAGCATAACACAAGAAAGCTTGAGCACCACCTCCCATCCTCTTAAAATTTAGAAGAGATGAGAGGCTCCATCCTTAGAGAGCGAAGCACACCATTCCCTTAGTTACCTACCCATATGGACAACAATGATGTATGGTGATAAAGTTATTACAACGGGATGCATGTCCCCACAGAAACTGACATTCGGCTTATTGTGATGGAGAGAATGCTAATGCTGCTTCTGTAGCAGGTCTTAGTGGATGGCTATAGTTAGAAATCCAGGATGTGGAGTTCAAACATGGCCCAGAAATGAACTGATCAGCCAAGACTAACTCATGTGACAGTAAGATTAAAGTCCCTTAAATTGTAAACTCAATCCTAGTCAAATACACAGAGGACCGCCGTAGGCTAAATTATGGCCCTCCAAGATATCTATGCTCTGATTTCTAAGACTTGTGAATACATTATACTGCGAGAGGGACTTTGCAGATGTAATTAAGGTTATGGATCTTGAGATGAGGGGATTATCCTGGATGATCCAAGAGGCTCACTCCAATCACCTAAGATCTTAAAGGCAGAGACCATCCCCTGGCTGAAGTCAGAGAGATGTAATATAGGAAGAGATAGAGGAAACTTAAAAGTGTGGGAAGGACTTGACACACTGGTGACCTTGAAGATGTACAAAGTGAGGCACAAGGCAGGGAATGTGGAGATCTCTAGAATCTGGGAATGTTAATATGCCTGTACCCAAAAAACACATGGAACCTTAGTCCTTAAATTGCAAGAAACTAAATCCTACCAATAACCTGAATGAGCAGAATAGAGGTTTGCCTCTAGATCCTCCAGAAAGGACCACAGCAATGTCATTACCTCGAGTTTAGCCTGGAGAGACCTGTACTGGGCATCTGATCTACAGAATTGCAAAATACTAATTGCATTGTTTAAAGTCTCTACATTTCTGGTAACTTGTTAAGGGTGCAGTAGGTGACTAATTCAGTCCTCTAATAAAGTGGGTGCTGTCATTATTTTTAAGCATGCAGTTGACACCGAAAATTTGCATTTATTTACTTCTATGTTTGCTAACTTTTCTTACTCAAAGATCATGTAACATCCCAAGATCTCCTAGGTACTAGCCTTCTCAGTCAGGAATGTTCAAAGACTGCTTTTAAAGCAGAGTGGTATCCACACCACTCTGAAAATTCATGGTGTTGATACCATTTTATTCAGATGACATTAAGTACATGACTGAAGGTAAACAGATTTTACAAATGCGTGGTTTCTCCCTACATGGTGTCTGCACTTCTGCACATTTCCTTGTTTTAACCAAGGAAATCCTTACAGATCAGTAGCTGAGCTTTGATTCCTTTTCCTCCCACCTCCCTCCCCCTTGAGTCACTGACCCACAGTTACCAGTTCAGGGACTCCTGAAGTGGAAGCCTGGAATTAATTGCATCAATTCTGTGGGTCTAAGTGATGTCTATCTTTGGTGACCCAGGGTTGTATAGTGAATAGTTACCTGCCAGGACGAGAGAGGTGCTCTGTAGATTCATCTTAGAGGATATTGCATTACAAAGAAATCAAGCAGAAGCAACTTCTACTTAAAATGAGGTCTGTTTTAATCAAGATATTTTTTTTTCTTGCTTTTATTCCAATCAAGGATTCTATATTGTGAAATAGGAGATAAATAATATAATCACAGTTAAGCTACTCAAGGCAAAGCTACTTTGGTCCAAAAATGATATTGGATATTCTACTATTAAGGGTCTTCAATAACTGACTCCCAGCACATTACTTACACTACAGTGTTCTGGTTTGCAGAAGGTGCTAAATTAGGAGGAAAGGTCATCCCTGAAAAACAATCCTCAGGTAGAAAAAGAATTAGCCCACTTAAATACTTAGGCTAATAGATAGAAAATTCAATGCAGATAAATGTAGAATAATGAGTCTGGTGGAATATAATAAAAGAACCTAATATCTCCTTAATGGGGATGCACTACACTATATTGACCTGGAGAGAGATATGAGTTACTTTAATAAAAACCCATATTAAAGATTATCCAGTTCTAATTTATTTAAAAAAAAGAAAGAAAGAAAAGCAATGTGTTTTGTTAGACCTCACCTCAAGCAGCACATGCAATTGAATCACTGTGCGTACTCCATGATGCATATTTAGAATGAGCCTTAAAGGGGCAATTTGTAGAACAAGCTAAGTGAAAGCACTTGTCAGAGACATAAGTTTGAAAGCAATTATATGGAAAACTGACCGCTTTCTCTGTAGTAAGTCAGACATGTTAGAGAAGGCTTGAACAAAGGAGTGTCAAGAGTAGGATAGCAAGCATATTACATTGTGAGGACAGAGGGGAGCTGCTCATTAAATCTCCCTCCTGCTCTTCCGGATCCACTTTTATCAATGGTCTGACAATTCCATTCACTTTTTCAACAATTACAACCCCGGATAACAAATACAAACACAGGCTTCTTGCTTCTCCCTGACAGTTCGGCTTGTTTGGTGCCTATTTACATCACTGAAGCTCCGAGTCCACCCATGGGTGATAAGGCTACTTTTATCAGGGCTTTTGTCTTATTGTTGCCCTGCTTAAATCCAATTCATCTGCAGATGTCTGGGAAATTACAGCCTTAGAGAGTGCAGGCTGAAGAGGATCAGTCAAGATAAAAGATAAGGGGCAGGTATAGACAGAAAAGAAGAGAAATGTGGAGTGATTTGAAAGCAATCTTTAAAGACAGACAAAGATCCCCTTGCAAGCACCTAAGTGAACATTTATAATCAAAGGAGGCGACAAATTGCTAATTACAAAACTGTCATTGCAAATGGGTGAAGTTCTACACTGCCTACGAGGATAAATTGAAATGTGCTCCCAAGTACAGGTGAGACAATGAATATCCACCCCCTCTCCCCCAATATCTGTCAGTCATGATACATTTCATTCTCTAAGTCCCTGCAGGAATCATGATTTAATTATTATTACCGATAAGCAAATTAGTACAATGCTTGAGCTCAGAGCCTAGAATTGAATAGATTTGGTTCCTAGACATGAATTTCATGGCTCCTTGGTCAGGGCTTCCCTGTCTCGGTTCTATTGGTGTTTCAAGTTGGAGGTGCTTTGTTGAGCTGTCTTGTGACTTGCAGTATGTTTAATAGCACGCTTGGCCTCTGCCTCTGGGGGTGCCATGTCCAGCACCTCTTCCTTTCACGTTGTTGTGACAACCAAAGTATCTCCAGACATTGCCAAATGTCCCTAGCAGGTACAATTTCCTGAATTTTGGGACACAAAGTTGAAAACCATTGTTCTAAGACCATGTCACATACCCTCTTTACATTTCAGTTTCCTCATCAGTAAAATAGCAAAGTGTGCCTACCAACAAGTTATAGCCATATGTGTAAAGGTCTCAGGACTAGAAATCAGTTTGGTGACTAAATGAAAAGAAAACAAACAAACAAAAAACAAACAAAAAAACAAAAAACAGACTCAGAGTGAGAAATTGACTTGCCCATGGACTCGCCGATCTCTAGTGGTGGACTGAGAGCGCTGACTCAGAGAAGTGAGGAAAATTATGAATGGGAAAAATGGGTCCATGAAAAGTGGGATTAAATCATTCTGATTACAAGCCTCAGCCATCTGTGCATGCCTTACCCAACAGACCAAAACTCACCTTTAAGGAATCACTGTGGACTGTCCATTCCAATTATCCCATCAGTGCCAATTATAGGGTTATCCTGTCTATGTTTTCTAATCCTGGCTAAGCTTTGTTTTACATATACAGGAGACAATTTCAAGGAGAGGTGAAAGACCTGCACTAATGCACCAAGTTGAGGAAAATATTTGTTGTGGTACTGCATAGTCTGTGGACAATAAAACAACAGCAACAACAAAAGCAAGACAGAAAAGGAAAGACTTTTGTTTTTCGCAAGTTTTGCAAAATTGTGTATTTTCATCTCTTTTAAATTTTTTTTAAACTTGTCACTCATCGTGAAATTATATATTCTGCCACGAGGCTTCTTTAATTTAAACAGTCTACCCTTTACCAAACATTAAACAAGCCATAAGCAGCGACTCTGGAACTTCCAATGAAGCTGTCAGAGATTCCTCCTGCCATCCGATGATTTGCAGCTGTGTGAATCATTTGTATCTTTGCAAGAATTCAGGGGGAAAAAGATGATTAGCATTTCAATTCCTGTCAACTGCTGAAACTAAGCAAGCCTGGAGATGCGTGGCTTCCCTGGGCTAGTGCGACATCAATGCAGAATGCAGGCAGCGATGTGGGAGGGACTCAAAAGAAGGTGTGTGAGAAAGAAAGCATCCTTGGTCCTGAATGTCCTTAGAATAAAAGAATACCAAGTGCATGTACAAATTTTTACAGTAAGCTTTGCTTCCTTCAGCTTGGGGATAGACTGGCTATTGGCAGGTCAGACCTACTTCTTCCAGTGAGAACTAAAACCCTCGAAGATAAGACAACAGGACATTTTAGTGTAGTGCATGGGTGTGTCCTCTCACTTCCTGTCCGCAAATAACTCTCTGACCTATCATTGTACTCCTCAATCCAACTGGGTCATACCAACCTGCTGGCATTTCTCAGATGTCTATACTCCATTTTTACTAAATAGCACTTCCTATGTGATTGATTCTGCCTAGAATATCTTGGACCCCTCACCTTCACTTTGCAAACTTTTGCAGAATCTGCCATAAATAGATCATGTGACACCACTGAGGAACTATCCCTGATTCATGCTGGAGTACTTAATTCTGTGCAAGGAACTACATAGAAAAACAATGATGAGCATGACAATCACTTTAAAAAAAATAGGTGTTTAGTCAATGTTTGTTGCTTGACTAACTAAAAAGTGAATTAAGAACTGGGTAGAGGGTCAGCTTATTTAAAAATATATAGACATGTTTTAGAGAAAGAGGAAGGGAGAGGGAGAAAGAGAGACATTGATGTGAGAGCAGACCATCTCTCAGTTACCTCCTACACTCCTCCCATCCAGGATCAAGCTCGAAACCCATTCTGACCTGGAATGGAACCAGCAAACTTTTAGTGCACAGAGTGACACCCAACCAACTGAGTCACATTGACCACGGCAGCATATTTTATTTTTATACCGAGATTTAATATCCTTTACATTCTAGGAAAAACACATTTCACATGACTTCCTTTCTCAAATAGATTTATGATTTCTTTTAATCTGACATTATTGTTGCTGAACACACATTCCCTATCCTTCATCATCTGATATGAAACATGTAGTTTCATTATATGGGATAATGTTGTAGGACTTATACTCAAGGGATAGTAACAAAACTAGATAATGGCCGAGACCAGTTTGGCTCAGTGGATGGAGCGTCGGCTTGCGAACTGAAAGGTCCCAGATGGCATGTGACTTGTGTTTTTCCTAGGTTGTAAAGGATATTAAATCTTGGTATAGGGGAATTAAAAAAAAATAAATAAAAAAGGCTGCCCTGATCAATGTGGCTCAACAAAACTAGATAATGGCAAGACCAGACAGAACCAGAGTCTGGTCTCAAGTTACACGGTGTCTCAAAATTCCCATGTGCTCTGAACTGTTGGTGTGTTTCCTCATGCTAAGGTCTTCTCAATAGCCTCGGTTCTCTATGATGCACATCCATGCTCAGGGGGCATTGCCCCGGGCAAGTTTTGTTTCTGTGATAATGCGCAAGGTTGCCTCATTCCTAAAGATAACAATGTCTGTACCAGATTCCGGGCAGATGCTTTGAGCCCGGCTCCTCAGCTCTCTCAGTAGCACTATTTCATTTATCTACGAGGAGGGATCTGGTTTTGCCAGGGGTGTCCTTGCTAAGTCTGCCTTTAATTAAATGGTCTATGGATTTTGCTCCAGCCTGTGAAGCTCTTTTGTTTTGTGTCTCTGTTCCGTTGGTATCATTGTCTGAGCATTCACTTTGAAGTCTCCAGAGAAACATTCCTCTCCCTCAAGGTCAGTTTGAGATAGAGTCAGAAATGCTGCTCAGTCATTTAAAGTCCTTTGTCTCATATGTCTCTGCAGGTTTAACTCATCTTCCCAGTCACTTTAGTGATATGATTTTGGATCTGAGTACAAGACACAGTTTAAGGGATAATCAAAGCTTTAGAACTGAGAGAACCTCATGCATACCGACTTTCGATCATTTGTTCTCAACCATTTTAGAAATCTGCTACGTTGGTAAAGGCCAGGTACTATGCTAGGCCTTGGAAATACAAAGAGGAAATATAGAGAGTCTGGCATTAAAAATATTTCACTACAGGAAATGAGTCCATTGGTTTCCCGGGGACTCCCCTACTTTCATGTGTTTATTATCTTCCATTCACAAAGTTGCCAGTTTTCTTCTTATTCATTCTTTTTATTTTTTGAGATTCCCGTGGACACAAATTCAGATTCACTATGGATTTTAAATATCTGCCTCCATAATCTCAGGCCTAAATTATATTGAATTTGTATTTCCAAGTTATGGACTCTAGAGGTTTAATGTTTAAAAGAGTTTCTCACATTGATGAACTTATTTTATATCTTGATTTGGGTATTGATTAGGTGGGTATATTCATTATATTCATTGAGAGTTATTGAACTGTTTACTTAAAATTTATGTATTTTATTATTCATAAATTGTACCTCAACTACTTGGGGGGAAAGTTTCTCAGTTAATTATGATGATCACTATTAAAGTGAAAGACTTTTAGCCCAGCCCACATGGCTCAGTGGTTGAGCATTGACCAATGAACCAGGATTCCTGGTCAGGGCACATGCTCCGGTGGCAGGCTCAATTTCTAGTGTGAGGTGTGCAAGAGGTAGCTGATAAATAGTTCTCTCTGATCATTAATGTTTCTATCTCTCCCTCCCTCTTCCTTCCTCTCCTAAATATATATATTTAAGTGAAAGGCTTTTATACTTTTTAAAATTTAGGGGTATTGTCAATGTCAAAGAAACTATAGAATGGTTCCCCAGGAAACATATCTGTAAACACAGGTTTTATAATATTCCAGACTAATTATGTCATTGTGGCATGTAGATATCATCTTTAACTGGTCATTGCAACACAGACATGATTTCCTTTTAAATATCTACATGCCACAATGACACAGTTAGCCCTGTCACTCAGGTTTCATTATCATTGTATTTTTAGCAGATGTATAGAAATATAATTCAAATACCAGAAACATCACCCATTTAAAATGTAGTTAAATTCATTTTAGTTGAACATCTGTACATTTGTCAATCCAATTGAATTCCACAACATTTTCATCACCCTCCCCCAAAAAATTCCATATCCATCAGCAGACATTTCCCATCCCTCTTGCCTCTACTCTCCAAACCTAACCTACTTTCTTTGCCTGTTCAGTTCCTTTCAAAGAGATCATGCAATCATACATTTTATATATACTGTCTTATACATTTTCTTTGCCATTGACTTCTTCCACTTAGCATAATGTTTCTAAGGATAATCTATGCAGTAGTATGTATAATATTTTGTTCTCTTTTATGGCAAACTAGTGACATGGTGCACAGATTCATGAACATGGAAAGGGAATTAATTAGAAGGTGGCTAGCAGGGCAGGACTGAGCTAGACAGGCCATACATGCCCTGTAGCCAACCTCCCCTGGTCCCCAACCTGGCATCTGCAGAGTGAGTGGGGTCCCTTTGGCAGGTGGGTTCTCTCGGCCTGGCCTGCAGGAATTGGGCTGAAACTAGCTCTCTGGCATACCCCAAGGAGTCCAGGAGTGCAAGAGGGGTAGGGAACACAAACCCCAGGGTGCAGTGAACCAGATTTGGGTTTGACAATGTCCCAGAACAACATAATGCACGGCCAAAAGTGGAATCGTGCAGCCTTGTGGGGAACTGCGCTCTCTCCTTTCTGGTTCTGGGATGTGTCACCAGAGAACCACAGCTGCCAAGACATTGCAGCTCTGCAGTTTCTGCATTAAGCATCTGCCCCCTAGTGGTCAGTGCTTGTCATAGCAACTGGTCAGATGGTGGAAGAGACACTTAGCATATTAGCCTTTTATATATAAAGATAATATTTCATTGTATGAGTATACTGCATTTTATTTAAATGTTTGTTTTTAAAATATGTTTTTTTATATATTTCATAGAGAAAGGGGGAGGGAAAGAGAGATAGAAATATCAATGATGAGAATCATTGATTGGCTACCTTCTGTATGTCCCACACTAGGGTATATATGCCCTGACCAGGAACTAAACCATGACTGCATAGTCCATAAGTAGATGCTCAACCACTAAGCCATTTCCTTTAGACTTAGATTGACTCCTAAGTATCATTTTAACTGTAAAGTACCCAGTTTAAATATATACATACAATCAGGTAAAAAAAAAATCAGTATTATTTGACAAGATACAGTAGACAGAACAGTGACCTCCTTCCCCCCCGCCACCCCCCCCAAAAAAAAGTTCCCATCCTAATCCTCATAAAAGGTGAATATCCTACTTTATATGGCAAAAGAGAATTAAGAGTGTAGGTTCAATTAAGGTTGCTAATCAGCTGACCTTAAAATGAAGAGATTATCCTGGGTTACACAGTCTCATGAGTCTTCAAAGTAGAAGAAGAAGCATAAGAAAGGATTAAAGAAATGCAATGAGAAAAGGGCTCAATCTGCCATTCAGATTTTGAGATACGGGAGGAGGAAGTAGGCCACAAGCTAAGGAATGCAGAGGGCTACAGAAGCTGGAAAAGGCCAGGAACCGGATTTCCCTTTAGAGTTTCCAGAATGGATCACAACTCTGTTAGCACTTTGATTTTAACTGACACCTACATGGAAACTTTCACAGACAGAACTGTAAGATTATAAATGTGTGTTGTTTTAAGACATGAAGTTTTTGGTAATTTTTAATATATGGAATAGAAAATGAATAAAGCAGTATTTTAGGCTAAGCAGTGGTCTTGTCTGTGTGGTGTCTTTATGACTCTGAGCCCTTTTGTTTATTTAAAAAAATAGCTCATTTCCAACTCATTAAGAAACACTGTATAACCATCGCATTTTCCATGTCTTTCCCTCACCACAGCCAGGGGAAAGGCTCAATGTCCGCGGCCGGCCTTGCTGCAGAGACAACCGCACTGGTATCTGCAGCTGCTAATATTCTGTCACTAAAACGACTTTAAAAAACATAAAAAGAAAAATAGCAGCACACTCTAAGGAAAATAAATGTTTAGATGAATTCATGTGCTTTTCACTAGAGAGGATAATAATAAATCTGCTGGGCAGTACAAATTGCCCTCCAAGTTTAAAGTCACCTCGTCATTCCCAAGGAGATCGGCTGAATTAATGGTTAAATGTGCTAATAGAATAATGGAGCCTTCTTAGCCTCATATAGAGGAGGGAGGGGAGGGGTGTACTGGATGCTTATTTTATGGCAATTTATGTCAGTGTAAAAGTTATAAAGATTGCCAGAAAGTAAAGGAGCATGATGTAGAATCACTGGAGAAACTGTAAAATCAATATCTCTAAGGTTTTCAACACTGTGCTTGGCAGGTCCTTTCAAATCCATTGCCTGCATGATATTTTATGTATGTAACTGGCAACAGTGATGGTGGATGATGTTCAACTCATGGAGTTGGCACCAAATCAATCATCACAAACGAAAATGCATATGTCTCTCTCCATTTCCTATCTGCTTCCTCAGATGCTGTCTGAGATTAGATCCTAAACCCAAGAGGAAGTTACTCACAGCAAAGGCTGATACGAAGGATTCTAAAAGTGTCTACAAAGAAACATGCAACTAGCACCATAGATTTCTCTTGGTTAGAAAATAGCAATTTATTCAAATTGAGGCACTGTTTTACTCCTATAATTTTGGCACATGTTAAAAAGTTAATAATCATGTTGGCAGAGCTATAGAAAAATGAAAATGCACATGGTTATTGGGATAACATACAATTGAAAATCATTTGTAAAGTAAAAATCGGTAACACCTAACGCAATTTCAAATGAGCATAATCTGATCCATATGTGTCACTAAGCAGATCTTTACCAGGGTATATCCACCAATGGTTTTCCAGGAAACCTTTGGGGATTATTGTTTGGATGCTGTAGATTTATATTATTGGTAACAACTCCTCTGATATCTCCCAACTCATCCAAAGGTTGTTTAAAACTCTAATTAGCTGTACAAAAACAATAATAATTTTAAGAATTGAATCTTTGGACTGACAATATGTCATTTAGGATTTTTTCTGGAAGGCAAAAACTAGAACATGGAAGTCATGAATAGATGCATTGATAAGATTAGATTTGAAATCAGAGATAGCAATTTGCCTGCGTAAAATGTGACACTGGTGGTCATCCAAAGACAATAATGAATCAATTTCCATTATTGTTTACAGGTGTCTGGAATTAAGTATTAGTAGAAGGTAAGGCACTGGACCACAATGTCTATAGAAATAGAACAATTTAGGGGAAATATGGCTACATATGAGTACAAGAGGGCTATGGAGCACACTGTACTGGGAAGTTTGCAGGAAACAAAAAAGTGATAATTGTGGAGGTGTCACTCATCAGGCCAAAGCCTGACAAAGAAGATACAGGACATTCTTTTATCTTAAAGCTGCAAGTCTTATGTTTCTGAAGATCGCACTCAATGTTTTGTCTTATGCATAGCATATGTTGAAGTCAAAGCTATACCATGTATCTTAAGTTAAAAGTACACCAATGATAAAGATGTTATAGGATCCTGAGAATTGGATTAGAGGAACTTGGAGAGATTCCGCTGAGTTTTCATATTTTAAAAAAACATATTCTGTGGGGCTGCATATTTTGCCAGCAATGCAGCACTTCCTTCCATGTCTGAGGTTATCCTTTGCCTGAAGACATTTACTATCCATAGCTGAGGAGACTGCCTCGTAATGATGTGTCAGTGCTGCTCAAGACCCTTCAGATCTCATCTCTAACATACTTCTTGCTTGCATCAATTCCTAGGAGAACCCACTAGACGTGCCAAGGATGATGGAACTCTAAGATAGAGTAGATGAAATGTAACAATCTGGGTGCCCTGACCAGACCAGAGATTCTGGGTTCAGGAATTTATCTTAAGGAGTGCAAAGTTCAAAAATTTTAGGGAGTGGGCCTACACCGTCAGAAGGACATCCCCTGAAGGCCCCCGGATTGGAGAGGGTGCAGGTCAGACTGAGGGACCCGCTCCTTGCACAAATTTCATGAACCAGGCCTCTAGTTTATGATAAAAATGCTCAACAAAATCAGTATAGAGGGGATGTACCTCAATATAAAAAAAGGCTATGTATGACAAGCACACAGAAGCATCATATTCAATGTTAAGAAGATGGAAGTTTTTTTGTTTTTTTTTTTTTTTTCTCTCAAATCAGGAATAAGACAAGAATGGCCAATCTTATCACTTTTTCAACATAGTATCAGAAGTCTCAGTCATAGCAAGAAAAAGAAATCAAAGGCATCCAAATTTGAAAGGAAGAAATAAAACTGTGACTATTTGCATGTGGCATGATATTATATACTAGAGGTCTGGTGCACAAATTCGTGCCTGGCCAGCAATTGGAGCAATTGGGGGCCATTTTGTCCAGTCCTGATTGGGGTTGATCAGGGCTGTCTGGCTGGAGGGAGGGACCATGGGAGGTTGGCTGGCTGCAGGAGCACACTGACCACCAGGGGACAGCTCCTGTGTTGAGCATCTGCCCTCTGGTGGTCAGTGAGCATTATAGTTACTGACCTGTCATCAGGTCATCTGGTTGTAAAGATGGGTTAGGCTTTAATAAAAATAGATTAGAGGCCTTCTGTATGAAATTTGTGCATGGGGGGTCCCCTCAGCCCAGCCTGTGCCCTCTCCAATCTAATCAGCTCCTAATTGCTCACCTGCTTGGCTGCCTGGTTGACCCTAACTTCCCAACCCTGCCAGCCTGATTGACTTACACTGCCTCTGCATGCCAGCCTGATTGCCCCCCTTCTAGTGCAGTTACCCCTAACTGCCCCCCTTTCCAGTCTAACTATTTTTTTGAGGTTTTAATTTGCATGTGGTCCTCTAGCCCAGCACCAGGACAGGAAGCACACCTTGAGGTCCCCATCAAGCCCCACCAGTTTGGGGGCATGGCCTGAGGTCCCCCAGTCTGGTGCCAATCCGGGAGGTGCAGCCTGAGGGACCTATCAAGCCTTGCTGGGCGGGAGGTGCAGTCTGAGTTCCCCTAGTCCAGCACCAGGACAGGAAGCATATCTTGAAGTCCCCTATCAAGCCCTGCCAGGTAGAGGACACAGCCTGAGGTCCCCTGTCAAGCCCCATAGGGGGTGGGAGTGCACAGCCTCAGGTCCTGCTAATTGCTCATTAAGGCTCCTTATGGGAACTTGGCCTCATCTGTGGTTAGAGCATCTTTGTGATGTAGTGATGATTAGCACATTTCTGCTTTATTAAATAGGATGAGCATCTCTTCATATGCCTATTGGTCATCTGTATTGGAGAAGTATCAATTCAGATCCTCTGCTGATATGTATCCTATATAATAAAGAGGGAATAGCCCAAAGGAGGGGGCTGGCCGGGTCTTGGTCTCACTTGATTTTGAGGTGCATATGGGTGGGCGGGGACTTGACTCCGGGTCCCGTGGTGCACCCCAGACTCTGAAAGGAGGAAGGTTTTCATATACATTTTACTAATTTTCTTTCATCTCTGACACTTCTATTATAGAGAAAGGGCAAACAGCAATATTAAATTACTTCCTCTAATTAATTCCCTTTAATGTGCACAAATTTCATGTACCGGGCCACTAGTAAAGATATAATCTTGGATTTATTTATTTCAGCATATTTCTTATAGAGAGATTTGTTGAATCAAGTCATAACATGGTATGCTTTTTAATGACTGCTTTAGACATGGAAATATCAGTGATTTGGACTTTCTGATGAGTGAAATATTAGAGAGGGATATCTGTGATACTGAGGAGTTTTTGCATACACGGACCCCAGTGTTCTCTGCTCTCAAACAGGGGATGGTGCTGGAAATGTCCTCTAGTTTTCTTTTCCTTTTATTCCATGGATGTACCTTTGCTTGAGAAATTCACTGTTCATTTGTTGGTACAATGATAACATGCAGTTTATGCCTGTTTAGATAAATTTCAGGAACAGTTTATAGCACTTTGCAACCCTACTTATAGTAAGTTATTCCCACGGATATGGAACAAGGAATTGATAAGAAAAAACATTCCCCATGAAGTTGTATCCGGTAATAACTAACTTGGGTGTTGAATGCTGCCAATGAGATGCATTTGAGAGCAGAATTGTTTTTGCCAGACACTTATTTCATTTGGCTACACTCTAAAGAGCAATGTACTATTGAATATAGTTAACATTTCTCTAAACGTTCCTGAATGGTGCAGGTGGTATGCTCTGATGAAAGTAGACTACTTTGGAAAATACTGCTCCAAATAACCACTTTTCGCAGGCGATGGAATAATATAGGCCCATTAGAAGAACAGCTAGGAGAAGAACTTTACATAATTCTTATCTAGCCACCAATATGAAGGGCCGTTACCTTTACAGCTGTAGTTCCTGTTTCCAGAAGTGCTAGCCCTTAGGATTCCGAGGTGGTGGTAGATCTCCCTGCACCATCCTTTAGTCATGAAATAAACTCTAAATATGTACTTAAAGTAAGAACCTATAAATCCCATCCCCATGTTCATGGAAGAATGGAATAACTAAGATGGAAACGTATCAAGTAGCTGAGGTCTGAATGCTATTTTATAAGCATGAGTCTAAAATTAGAGAAGATAAGCTGAGGAAATAATTTTTAAGGATATCGTACAAAGGATGTGATGAGCTGTGTGGGAATACTTCCAGCGACTAGTGCTTTCTACTAGCCAAGGCAGTTATGGAAACCATTTTTGTGGCTGGTTCAAAATGTCTATTTCTGGAGTTATTTCAAGAGTCCGTCATCAAACCTTCTGGAAATTGTGTGGAACAATTATTACAGAAACGTAGGAATAACTATTAAAACTTGCAGAAAAGTATCATAGTTCACACAGATCTGTGTGGTTATTCAGGGCTCCAGTCTCAGGGCAGAAAGATGAGACATATCTTGGAGAGATAAGTAGGTAAAATAATAATTACTTCTAAAGATGTTTTCTGATGTACTTCAATTTATGTATTTGGTAATTCTTTTATGATAACCAACTACTTTAAGCTTGACACTAGTTTACATGTATTAGATATGAAAGAGAAGGTGATGACAGAAATTCTCTACCAGAGAGAGGAGACTAGATGATGATGAAATAACTAAACTTATCACATCGTAAAGATTTGTAACAACAACATATGTTTATGCTTTCTACAGGTCTACTATGGTTTAACTAATTCTGCTCTACTAAGCAGCCACTATTTATGAAAATGGCTAAAGAAAAAAGAGTTTGGGGATATTAGAATTGTCAATTAAATACCTTAACTCAGAAGTAACAAATATCACATCTGCTCAAAGCAGTATGGCCTTCCCCAACAGCAAAGGTTAGAGAAGTATAATCTAAACATTTGATCAAATGGCACACAGCTGGAAATACTTGATGAACATCATCAATGATAATCAAAGTTTATCTTCCGGTCACAAAATATTCAATCCGCACTTCCTCCTCAAATATATGTTGGCCCTCCCCAAGGGAGACAACTCAAAAGGTCTCACTCAGCTGAGACCAGTTTTGCTCAGTGGATAGAGCGTCGGCCTCTGGACTGAAAGGTCCCAGGTTCGATTCCGGTCTGGGGCATATACCTTGCTTGCGGGCACATCTCCAGTGTGGGGTGTGCAGGAGGCGGCTGATCGATGTCTCTCTCATTGATGTTTCTGACTTTCTATCCCTCTCCCTTCCTCTCTGTGAAAAATCAATAAAATATATTTTAAAAAAAGGTCTCATTCAGTTCAGGATCTGACAAAATGTAACATTACTAGTATAGTAGTGGGGTACATGTAAGAGTCTTTTATCCAGTCCTCCTGAACCCCTTCATAATTAGAGAACCTATGTACCACTTAAAATATAAGTTCACTGCTTCTACTGTCTCATAAACTTCAATGAATCAGGGACAGGATAATCACAGAAATATTCCATTCATGATAGGAAGCCACACGTCTGTCTGTGATTTGCAGCAATTCAGAAAACCTCTTGGCAGATGGAGAGAGGGCCTACTCTGTGAGTGAGAACTGTTTGTTGATTATATCCTGAGTCAGTTTCATGGGAAGAATACTCAGAACACTATTCTCCATTGCCCTTGGCTCTACTTGGGGAGACTCCCCTTTCCTTACTCTCTCTCTCTCTCTCTCTCTCTCTCTCTCTCTCTCTCTCTCTCTCTCTCTCTCTCTCACACACACACACACACACACACACACACACACACTAGCGCCTCATCTGAAGTGGGCCATTGACATCGCACCTTACTTGGCAGTTCAGCACCTTTCTCAGCCTGCTTCTTGCCTATAGATGGTAGAGAGCCTGAGAATTTTCTGTTTTGTTTTGTTTTACATCCTAAACCAGTAGGTGGGGTTTATAGCCCAAGTGACAGGGTGGTCATTTAACCTTCTTATGAATAACTGGAAAGGATCAAAGGGGAGGCCAAATATTACAGCCATCTGTGCCTTGGCCAGGAAGTTGCAGTTTAACACTTCTCATGAAGCCACCAGAAGGGACTATACAGGGGGAGAAGAGACGCATGCCCAGTAAAGTCTGGGTGGCTCTGTCACATCTGGGAACAGGTCATTGGCTAGAGTAGGTGTGAACACTGCCAGCCTGGGCAGATTTAAGACACTTAATCCCCTAAAATAGGCATTCACTCTTTTGGTTGAGCTCCTGTCTTCTAGGACTCTCACGCTCCAGCATTTGTCTAGATGGCACACAGCTATGTAGACCCCACACCCAATGGACTAATGGCCTGCAACCAGTCTCATGCTATACCGAAACCAGCTCTATCATGGGATGGTAACTTTGGACTTTGGTTTTCCTTATAGCTCTGCTGAATCCCCAGCTGCACATCTCAGGACTGGATGAAGAGAAGTGGGGCTTTAGAGATACAGAAATGTAACGCCATGTAATAAAGTTTTCTACCACATCTCCTCATCCCATGGGAGCCTCCAGAAATGCTACAGGAAGTCCATTCCTACTAGCAATGGAGAAAGAACAACCATACGTTTCTCCAATGACACAGGCCACTGTTTCTTTCGGAAGCACAACTCTCTGAGAAACTTAGTTTTCTCTTCTACGCAACCGCAGTAAACATCATGTGGCAACAGTCATACTATAGTGTTTTTTTTCCTTCTAGATAATATATATATATATATATATATATATATATATATATATATATATATATATATTTACTGTACATACTCATCTCTATCTGCATTTCTCTCTTATTTTCTACTTATTGAATTTATTGGGGTGACCTTGGTTAATAAAATTATATATGTTTCATGTATACAATCCTACAATGCATTATCTGTATATTGTATTGTGTTTGCCACTCCAAATCAAGTCTCCCTTCATCACCACTCATCCCCTATTACCACCTTCTCTCTCCACCAACCCCCTTTCTCTCTGGTAATTACCATCATGTTTTCTTTCCAAGAAAACACTCATTTGTCCTAGAGGAAATCCAAGAAGCACAGAGGTTGTAATTATCTCTGCTTCTAGCAACACTGAGGAAGACGTGTGGGAGAAGAGGCCACGATTGGTTTTGGAAATCTTTTGACAAAAAAGCAGCATCCTTCAGCTCTGGGTCCCTTTCCCTGCTCTCTGTGGGCTTTTCCTTCCTATTCTTCCCATCCCCATCCTTTTTCTTTTTCTTGGAGTCTCTCTAGAGAGAAGACGCAGCCAGGCTCCGGGTCCCTGGAAAGGAATTCCATGGCTGGGAGGAGATGCTTTCATTAATAGGGCAGCGCCGGACCCCAGCGGCTCCAGCGTACAGATATTAAGAGGAGCCTCCGTGCCAATGTACTTAGGCAGGACAATAAAGCATCTTTACAGCCCGGACTCGCCCGAGCCGCTATTGATTCCCTGGCATGTGCTCTCTCAATAGGAAAAGGCTGCCAGGATTTACTCGCTCAGCGTTTCCCCTTCCCGGGCCGTCATTATTCAGTGTAAAACTCCTTTAACCTGGTGGAGTTGTTGCTCTCGCTAATACTGTGTTAGCAGATTATCGATCCCGATGATGAGAACAGGAATCGTTTCTCCTGTAGCAGGATGCGCAATTGGATCTACATTCTGCCCTGGTAATTTTCTCTATAGATCTTCCAGGGGGACGAGACAAATGGACCATTAAGAGTGGGTAGAGGCGGGAGCGGAGCTGCCCGAGGTTGATGGTACATTGGAGCTTAAATTCAAACTTTATTGGTGTTTTTCGGCTTCTGTTTGAGAACTTATAAACATCACTCTTTGGCGCTTTGTGGGTTGGGTTTTTGGTAGTTTTCTTTCAGCTTGTTTTTAAGTTGGTCTGGTGGCCAAGGGAAAGTTTTCATCTGTGAGCTTCCTCTCTTGCCAGCTAACACAAGACAATCAGAAAGTCAGCAAAGTTTGGATAAAGACACAACAAGGTCATTGATCTCTTCACTAGAAAAGAAAATCAGTCAACAGTGGTAATGAGAGCTGTTCCATTTCAGCCAGGCTGGTATCGGTGGTTGGGATGTAGTGATACAAAATCTTCATCAAAATAGTTACCTCTCTGCCTTTCACTTGCACGTTTTTATTTCAGGTAACTGAGCTACTGGGCGACTATCACTCCAATTACATTGAACTAAGATGCACAGACTGTCTTCTGTGAGCCTAGCACTGTAGATACTGAAAAAGATATAGGCCTGGCCGATGTGTCTCAATGGTTGAGCATCTACCTATGAATCGAGAGACCATAGTTCAATTACCAAATGGGGAACGTGCCTGAGTTGCAGGCTCAATCCCCAGTGTAGGGCATGCAGGAGGCAGCCAATCAATGACTCTCTCATCTCCCTCTCCCTTACTCTATGAAATAAACAAACAAACAAACAAATAAACACACACACACATTAACAAAACAAAACGAAACAAACTGTGTTCAATGGTCTAATCTGGGGCTTTAAGAAATAAGTAAATGAATAAATAAGTAAACATAAATTTGTTGAGAAATTAATAAAAATATATTTTAAAAGAGATACGAATTTGAAAAGGTATTATCCCAAATTAGAGCAATTGAATTTTTCTCCCTTAGCATAATCTCTTGAAGTGAAAGCAGCCTCCCTTATTACTGCGTTTTGGGTGCAAAACATTGTTGTGATTGAGGTAAAACGTCAGAAAGCACTGTAAATTAGCTGGAGATAAGCCGCTGTGTACAGAAGTATTAGAAGGATGCGGACATGTCTGATGTCACTCAACTTTCTGTTTTATTTCTGAGACGTACTAAAATATATCAAAATCCTCAAATGAATTGCTTATTTGTTTAATATGGATTGCTGATTCGAATACGTTTTTCTTTTCGTGCGAAAAGGTAAGTTTATATCTCCAAGGCCCCACTTGAATTTCACATCAGGAAAATCACTTAGTGAACTGTTGACCTTATGCTGCTCATTAGGTAAGGAAAATAATTAGGACAGAAAGCTTTCAGTTTACTTTATACAGCATATGACTTTTATGTAATCAATCTTGTATCAAGGATTATAAATGCTAAAGAGATGGTTGCTCTTTTAAAATGAAATTCACTAGTAAGTGGTCCTTTATTAGGTAATAGCTTACAAACCTTGGTATCTCAATTTTAGCACCTATTAGCTGGAGATAAATGGCTGTCTCCTGTTGAGATGATAAATCTTAAGAATCAGTACCCTTGACCTCTCATTGCTATATATAATCATACCACCACTTCCTGTGGCTGACTCTGTATCTGTTTTTGGTTGAGAGAGGACTTTTCATTGATAATTATTATAGTTCCAATTCCACAGAATATTCAATTGAGAGAGAGAATATATATATATATATATATATATATATATATATATGTGTGTGTGTGTGTGTGTGTGTATATAAATATACACATATATATATATGCATGTATATGTATGTGTGTGTGTGTGCACGCACACATAGGTATCATTTTAGCTATGTTATATTCCTTTCCTTTATAATATTTTATATGTAACTATTATAATCAATGAAGTGGCATAGCTTAATTTCATATATTTTTAGTAAAACGATATCTATATTCTTTTTTGCTGAACACTGTGATTTTAAAACTGTTTTAAACTTAAAACATACTAAAGCAGTTTTTCCTGGATGTCAGTAACAACAGAGAAAGAAGTTTGGATATGATAGCTTTGCTGCCGAGAAGACCATTAATGTCTAAAATCAAAGAAACATATACTTTATGAATAATAAATAAGCGCTCGTGGGCACCAAATTTGATCCTAAAAATAAAGTCCTGGATGCAAAGATCAAAACTGAAATTCTCGCAATCTATTTATGTGCATTCATGAAGAGGAAAGAGTACTCTTTTTAACCTATCCCAGGCCATCCTTTCAAAACACAGGCAACGAATATATCAAATGTGAGGCTTAACAACTTGGGTTTAGTAAAACATGCTTGATTAAATTTACTGAGATTTCCAAAATAAAATGAGAAAGAAATCACTCCATTCATTATATCAGAAAAGGAGAAAGAGATCTTGATGATAGTTGACTGCATCTAACTGATTAAATGACACTCTAACCATCTCCATAAATAGGTTTCTAATATAAAGTAAATTTATTTCCTGAAGATGAGGACGATCTAAGCATCTCAAATTACAGAGGGCCAGACTTTACATTGCTGGTGAAAAATAATATATGTATAAAGAATATTATAGCAACAGTCAAAACAACAACAGTAACAACAAAAACAGTCTGTATAAAGATGAAAAGCCACAGAGACTCACATTTTGAAAAAAAAAAAGAAACTGTGGTGAGAAAAATATCTACAAGATGTATTACTTTCGATGTTAGTATTAACTTCAAGTAGATGGTGTTGTCACATTTTACAAAGGCAATGATATATTTGGATTTTTGTTTAATAAGCAATTTTAGACTCTATTATGCTACACTAATAAATTAGGTACCATGCTCTTCATTGGCTTCGGTTTATCTTTAATTTTCTATTGTTTATTTTTAACATTCCAATATAGTTATTAGTAGACAATATTATATTAGAACTCAGATTCATAATTCATAATTGCATTTTGAAAATGTGTACAGCCAAATGTAAGGCAAGAAGAGAGAAAGAGCGCATGTTCAATCTTTAATAGACTTGCAGTTTTCAATTTTCCAAGTAATTTTCAAATCTTCTAAAAAGGAATGCATTGAATTTGTTTCTCTCATTTAATAACTCTCAAGCGTTGAGACATTTTGATATACTTTTGTGATAGGCTGTTAGACAGACATGAGCAGGGCAAGGATGATGGGTCAGGTACAGAAGGTTACCAGGGCAGAAAGCCCTGGATGCTAGCAACTGGCATAACTGGGGGGAGGGGAAGAGGAAGCGGGAGGGATGACATCACTCCTCTGGTAATCTTTCCTCCACTAGTATATCATTAATCATGTGGTTTAGACCCCTGACCTTTCATATCACAGGTCATTCAATTCAGACCATTTCTTGACCTTTCCTCCCCTGCTATGTCACTAGTTATGTGATCGATCCCCTTATTGGAGGAACAAGGGGCCAGAGTGTGGCCTCATGTGATTCCCACGGGGACCCTTGCAGGAGGACTTCTTAAGCATTAACCTCTAAGGATAACACTTCAGTTACATTTCAGCTCCAGACCCAGAAAAGCAGCAAAATCAGACAAAGGACATCATGGCTGACATTAGGATCAGCTGCATTAACTAGTGACTCTCTGTCCTGGCACCAACCAATCAATGGAGACCAAGACCCTGAAAGGACACACCCAGAAAATTGATGAAAATTCTATTGAGATCCTTCCCTGGAACCTCCCCTAAAATTTCTACCCGTATAAGCTCTTAGGAGGACAGAGTGCATTCTCCTTTTCTGAAGCATGCCCGTGCCTTTCCAGCCCACCTTCTGCTCCCCTCAGGTGTATTACCTTTATCTTCCTCCCACAAAACCTCCAATGGTCCTCTCTATAACTTGTTTCCTGAGCCATTTCTTCTATGTTTCACTTCTATCTCTGTGACTTTCTGAATAAACTCTCTCTTACAGTTTTAGTCTTAGTTCTGAATTCTTTCTTAGCCGGAACTCAAGTACCAAGGTTGCTGAACCAAGGTCAGGTCTCTCTCCACCTGTTCTAACACCTGGTGCTGTTTTATCCACTGCCATCCATTTGTAGCTGGGTTGGATGGATAGTGTAGAGAGTTATGGAAGTTGTACTATAGCACTTTCTTCACTGAGGTTGTAAAACAATCTGAATTGCACAATGGAAACAATACAACCCTATATAATAAAAGGCTAATATGCAAATAGATGGAACAGAAGAATGATTGGTCACTATGACATGTACTGACCACCAGGGGGCAGATGCTCAATGCAGGAGCTCCCAAAGGAGGAGCACTGCTCAGCCAAAAGCCAGTCTCATAGCTGGCAAGCACAGCAGTGGTGGTGGGAGCCTCTTCCGCCTCCTCAGAAGCACTGAGGATGTCCGACTGACAACTTACACCCACTCACTGTGGGGAACAGGCTTAAGTTGTCAACCAGATATCCCCTGAGGGCTCCCAGACTGCAAGAGGGTACAGGCCTGGATGAGGGAACCCATCCCTGCCAAGTGCACAAATTTTGTACACCGGGCCTCTAGTAGAATATAAAATCACATGTTAATGTTATCAGACATTATAGATGTTTTATGATTTTAAGATAGTCTAAATTATTATGGATTTGGAAATATTTGAATAAGCAATAGAAGTTGAAGAGAAAACATTCTTTACAAAGTCAGCTTAGAATTCCTGATAATCCTTAGTGTGAGCGTATTAAGAGAAAAACTTTTTAAAGGAGAAAAATGAGATACATT
Source organism: Lasiurus borealis (assembly GCA_004026805.1). NCBI lineage: Eukaryota > Metazoa > Chordata > Mammalia > Chiroptera > Vespertilionidae > Lasiurus > Lasiurus borealis. The sequence continues at coordinate 109,548 of PVJN01001675.1, forward strand.
CCTTGTGATTTGATTCTATTTGCTTTGAGATGAATAGAGAATGAGAGAGGACTAAATTTAAACTTTTTCATACCTTTTTATATTTTATTTTTTAAATATATTTTATTGATTTTTTACAGAGAGGAAGGAAAAGGATAGAAAGTCAGAAACATCGATGAGAGAGAGACATCGATCAGCTGCCTCCTGCACACCCCACACTGGAGATGTGCCCGCAAGCAAGGTTCATACCCCCAACCAGAATCGAACACGGGACCCTTCAGTCCGCAGGCCGACGCTCTATCCACTGAGCCAAACCGGTCTCAGCTCGTTTTATATTTTAAATGCCACATGTTTAAATTTGATGTTGATACACCCAATGCAAAATTACATTTTTCTTAGGAACTCATTTACTATATCTTATCACTGGTAGTGGCTAAAGCCTTAACTTATTTTGACTTCCACAAAAAAACAACAACACTATTTGGGATGGAAATTTATATCCACAAGGTTTGTTGGGTGTATCATTATGAGAACTTCTCTTTGTATGAAAGTAAAGGAAGCAGGATTAGACAGAGAAAAAATGAAAGGCAATGTCTGTTGCAACAAAGCCCTCAGCTAATCTCCTGGAAACTCTGGAGAGAGTTGCCCCTTAAACAAGTATCCCACCTTGGGGGATAAAATACCAGGCCTTTGAATCCCACCATTCAATGAAGATGGATATCCCAAGGAAAAAAATGTGAAACTGAAGGAAAGTCACTTTCATAAAGGAAGACTTCTGAAAATAATCCAAATTTGAATAATCAACTACCAATCATTCTGAGACCTGGAGGACTAAGTGCTGGAGTGATGCAGGAGAGAACTGGGTAAAAGTTGGATGGGCTATTGATACCTGCATTAAAGGCTGTGAACCATTCAGAATATTTATGGATGGTACTTCTCTCATACTCCCAATTACTTTGTTGGACAGTGAAGAAGGCTAATAGGGAAAAAATGATATATTTGAACTACAGTGTTGGGGGAGAGCTCTGTAAATACCCAGTAGTGCCAGAAAGAGGAACAAGTGGGTTCCAGGACAAAGTAAGCCTGAAATACCTCTGGAGGCAAAAATGCCAAAACTGAATCTGTCCTAAGGTGGGCACATCCTGAGAAGGGCAGGGTTCTTTGAAAAAGATAATAGTGCTGGCAGAATAGAGGGAAGCAGAAAAAGAAAAAGAGCAAATAGGAGATGGGTAAACTTCATGAGAGAAGCCATAGGTATGAGTTTACAGGGACAGAGCCGGGCTGGTGAGGACAGGACACTGTGGATGTCACTTAATCAGAGCATAGCCAGAAATTAGAGAACACTCAACATCATGTGGCATCCACACTTTTTAGATAGAAACTTTCTGAGAGAGGAAAGACATATTTCTCTTGTTCTTCATCATCCTGCCAGGTCTTAGAGCCATAATTGGCACATAGTGGATTTCAATAATATTTATTAAAATAAATGATTAAATTCATTAAAAAATATGACTATGAATATAGAGTATTTGCAAACTGCTAGCTTCCAAGGTGGAAACTAGAATATTTCCATAAAGCCCAGTTTGCAAAACAAATAAAAATTAGATTTCTAGCTAATATATTATATAATTATAAATCAAGTACCTTTGTGAAGTGCCTGCTCTATGTCCTGAGTAAATGAAAATGGTGTCAGACATGATCAAGCACAAATACTAGAACTAAATATGAGATGCCTTAAAAAACAAAATGAAAACAGAAATGTATATATGTATATTTTTATTTCTTGAGAGTAAAGTGTTTTCAATATTGCTCTTTTTCTACATATTAAGACTTTGGTTATTGGTGACACAATGGACAAAATCACACACAAAAAATGACAAAGGAAACTTCACACACACCCACATTATGATAAGCAATATTTTAAGTGGAGCTGTAATATAGATTAGCACATGTATTGACATATTAATGACTTTAAAGCAACTAAGCAGTGAGAAGGAAATATGCATTCATATGTATGAGGGAATGCCCATTTGGGTCCACAATATACAAGTTGCCAGCCTGCTATAGGGACACATACCTTCACCAACAAGAATAACAACAACCAAGGAGAAACGTGACATTGAATCGGGACAAATACATCTGTGAGAGCAACCAGCCAGTAATTCCAACCACTAGCTCAAACAAGAAGATAAATGGAGGATGTAGCTTTGACCATTAAGGAACCAGGTAAGAGTTCCATTTTGTGCCAGAATTGTTCTGAAAAAAAAAAATCTTTCAGTTCCAACTTGCTCTGTCAGTCCTCCCCATGGAAACAGTTTTGGTTTTCACATGCAAACAAAGTGACAGTGAAAGTGATGTCCCAATGATCTTGACTTTGAGATGGTACTGACACACTGTGGAAGGTTTAGAAAGTGACACTGAGGTCTGTAATGCTATTACAACCCATTGGGAACCAGTCTAATCTAGGTGAGCTATCTCCTGCGCTGTGCTCTCAGAGTGATGCATGCAGCTAATTGTAAATATCTCATATAGAACTGCCACCTGCTTCCCTGAGTTACCTCATTCACAATCGATTTATATTCAAGTACCACACACATCATTTTCTCTTAATTTCTGGATAACAGTTCATTTTCTTTGGTTAGAATCAGCATTTCTCTCTGAAAATTGTGTAAAAGGACATCTCTACCATCTATAACCTATGCAAAAGCGTAGAATCCACGACTGATCTATTTAAAAAATATATAAATAATAACAGAGAAAGGAAACTTCCCAGTGAGGAAGGACATTTAAAAAGGAATCTAGATTCCCGGTTTGAAGGCTGCCCCTTTAAAACGAATATGCCACCAGTTCATTATGTATTCTCACAGTGATCTAGCTGTAAAGGTGGGTGGAGGAGGTGGGGGGGGGAGGCAGGAGAGGAACAAAACCTTAAATTCTTTAGAGCTGTCCTGGTTGGTTTATCTACTGTGATTTACTGTTGTGACTGTTGAGTAGCTGACCACTGATTTCAACACTGGGGTATAGAGGAGACAGATTGACACGGGTTTCATTAAAATTCAAGCAACTCAAGTCCACAGAGAGCATGACTAACTTCCTTATACATGACAGCAATCCCCACAGATGGTACTTCACCCTTGCTAAAGGAATTAAGTCTACCAAAAGAATCCCTGTCCACAAGCAGCCAATTTCCCAAATCTACAGGCTCATCTGCACAGATATTCTTTATACTGTCATTCTTAAGTACCTTAGGGTAGCTCTGAAAGACAGGGGGCCGAGAGGGAGCAGCCGCTGCTGCCTGCACTACCCCTCAAGCATGCTGGTGGCGTGGGGATGATGGGATTATAAAGTAAACATAATAAAACACAGGGCCAGGGCATCCGGTGGAGACAGTCTATTTGCTGACTCCTCTTTGCCTCGGAAGAGCCGAAGATGTAATTCTTGCTACAATTACACAGAATTCCTGCACCAAAATTGGCACTTATTAAACAATTAGGGCCAATGCACAAATGAGGATTGTGTTTTGTACCCGGTCCAATTGAATTCCATTTTCCTTTTTCTACTTCTCTCCCTTGGCTCTCCGGCATTATGCTCTTAAATTCCACATTTCATCTTCAAATATTTAACTTGTCAAGGAAAAAGTAAACTAGCCATCACACATTCATTATATCATGTCAAATAGGACACGAAGGAGACAGCTTTCTTTTTTTTCCTGTCCTCTGCTCTTGTCAATCAAAAGCAGGGTAATTAAATGGGGATGGGAGGCTTTCAAAGGAAGGACAAAGGCGGAGGCTTTTAATAGGATGAAGAGAAAAGTAATTAAAATAAATAAATAAAGGCTCAGGCTGCCTCTATTGTCCCCAGATGAGAGGTCCTGGCTGAGCTCAGCCCCCCTTCTCTCCCTGCCCATTCACCTCAAACTTCTGATGAGAAAACGGAGCACAGGCGTGTGTTACATACCGCTAAGTACATACTGGGAATTCACTGCAATATTAAATACTTGAAAATATTAAATATGTTGCACTAAATTTTTATTTGCCAGATTAAACATAAACAAGATAAACTGAAAGATATAGGCAAGGAAATTTACCATATTTTTAATGCCAAATTTTGATTCTTCATTTTCATTTCCCTAGGCCAGCGATTTTCAACTGGTGTGCTGTGAGAGTTTGTAAAATGTGCAATGCCCCCTTGGCTGGTGTTTCTCAGTGGTAGAGCATCAACCTATGAATCAGGAGGTCACAGCTTCGATCTCTGGTCAGGGCACATACCTAGAGTGCCAGCTCAATCCGCAGGATGGGACATGCAGGTGGCAGCTGATCAATGGTTCTCTCTCATTGTTGATATTTCTGTATCTCTCTCCCTCTTCCGTCCTCTCAGAAATCAAGAAAATATATTAAAGAAATAAAATAAATAAAAACATTAAAAACCTGACTGCTTAGTCAGGGGCACTGACCTCTTTTCAGATAGATTGCCAAATAAAATGACAATAGCCAATAATACAACAGTAGCCATCTGGTGTGAATGAATAAAAATTACGCCAATTTTTTGTCAGATTGGCAAAAATTATATTTCTTGGTGTGCCATAGAATTTTAGTAATAAGCTGATATGTGACATGAGATGAAAAAGGTTGAAAATCACTGCCTTAGGCCAATAAACCTTTTATTGAAAGATTTGTTTTATGAATGATCTTGGGGAGAAAAGAAGTCAGAGCATTCTTTCTAGGTCTTGAGTTTCCTAGAAAACAGGAAATATATTATGTCCTAAAGAAATTAGCTGTGAGGATTATTTACGAAGAAAACCCTGGTGTATGAGGTTATATCTGAAGCTTCCCTGTTTATGTTCCTTGATGTGTGTGTGTATTCATGCCAATATACATAATCGTTTCTCTTTATTCTAACTTCATTATTATATTTCAGATTTTCTCATTTATGTATATATATTCTGATAGACACATGAAGATGTTTATTAAAATACGTAGTATTTCATAAAAAATAATGTATATCCTAAGGGTGTAAGTAATTGATTATATGTAATTGCACACTTTTCAGACTCTGAGAACTCAGAGTACTGCTACTATTTTTTTTTCTCTTTAGAAGAAATCATGAACCAAGTGTTCTATCTTATTTATATTTGAGAATATGATAACAAATCATAAGCCCTGGCAAAGCAAAACTTTACATTAAAAAAAATGTAAAGTTATTTTAAACCATAATATTGGCTTAGTTAATGAAAAGTCTTTACTATGTAAAATAAATGCTAGAACTACTTATAAAAATTAAACAGCTGAAGTTCTTGCCATTTTGCCTAAATACTTCAACTTCACATAGGAATCAATACCAAAAAAATGTTTAATACTATAGCAACATATAACACAATTTCTAAGCAATAATGCATAGATCAGTGGACTAAACATAAACTACTGCGAACAGAACTTTTCATTCCTATGACACTGTAATAAGGCCAATTAAGAGACTGGGGATGGGGCCCAATTTCAAATTGGCTTTCTGTGCTGTAGTTATGGTGCTTTCATGCCTATTTATCTGGGTAGTTATTTCTCTTGACAACCGTAAAATGAGTTTTTTACACAATTTTATGAGAGCCATGTTACAACAATGAGTTAGTAACTCCAAGATTCCAAGTGGATATTTTGCAGCTTTATTACAAGGCTTTGTTGTCAGAACTCTGGCTAGCCAGGGCCCTGGAAGGAATGGCAATTACATAGATGGATTTGCAAACCAGTCCATATTGAGCTCAACACTAACTCCGAATAGCTCCCTCTCCTGAAATCAGACCAAGTTTGAAGTCAGCAAAAGCTATGGTGAAATGTTGGTTCTTTTCACATTAAGTCCTATAACTTCCAGAAGAAAAGAGAAGCAAGAGCAGAAGGACATTTGTGACTATAGTGTTATGCCCTTTGCTCAGATATAGCAGAAACTTGAGTTTAAGAGTATCTTGATTCTGGCTTAAAAAACAGAGAAGAACAGAAATACAATTTTAAAAATCTTGAGTTTTTAAAAATACATTTTATTTATGTTTACAGAGAGGAGGAAGGAGAACGATAGAGAGAAGAATTAGTGTGAAAGCAAAACATGGCTCCTATTGAAGATCTAGGCCACAACTAAACAGTGTGCCTTGACCAGAAATTGAGCCAGCAACCTTTTGGTGCACATGACAATATCCAACCAACCGAGCCACACTTGGCAAAAGTATCATCTTGAGTTTTAAGTTTAGCTTCACCCATGCAGCGTTAAGTGTATCTCTAGAGCTGCTGGACCACAGATTTGTTCACCACTGGGGTAAAAATGTCCTGTACACACTGCAAAATTTCATCTGTGCAAAACCCAAACTCATTTTCACAAAGGAGAAGGGTGTCGCAAGATTCAAATCATGATCAAAGGGCTTGGGTATTCTTATGAGTAAAGCATTTAGAGGATGAGCAGAGCCCTCTATTCTGCTTGTAGGAAAAACCTTACTGACTTTAATTCCCCACAGAGACAATTGTTCTATTCTGAACACAAAAAAGCTGAATGCAGAAGTTAAGCCACAGTTACAATTGATTCTCATTATTTGTGAAATTTATGTTTCATAAAGTTGCCTTAAACACTGAATACTGAACCGTACATGGTTAGGCTCCTGTGTGCCTCTGGTCACAACATTTTATCAATCAGTCCATACATAACCTTGTTTCTGTATTATGACACTTCATTTAACACACAATGTCTTCATATTCATATCTACACTAATAAAAAAGAAATATGCAAATTGCCTGGACCTCCATGACACCCATCAGCCAATCAGAAGTGGGTATGTAAAATAGCTCAACAAAAATGGTAGATTAATTTGCATACACAGGCATGGAGTGGCCTGGTAGGGTGAGAGACCTGCTCTGAGGGGTAAGGTTGGGGGCAGAGAGAGCTACAGGAATGGTGTTCTAGCTGGGAGCAAAGACTGCAGGCTCCTAGGAAGATGGGAGCAAAGCCAGGGGAAGGCAGGCCTATTCTTGCTCGAATCTTTCTGCAACAGGCCTCTAGTATTTTATATGAAAATAAGTGTCTTTACACAAAAACACACAAAATACACTGTTTGGTATATATAATGATATGTGTTAACTAGTGTCTTTATTTAATATATACATATTGAATTCAATAACACTGAATTCAGAGTCAATTGCACTGTAACTCATGTCTGAGTGTAGGTGATTTGACACAGGTATTTTTTCTGTGAGTACATCAAAACCTTCTTGCATTTTGAAACTCTAGACAGCACCTTGGCACTTCATTTAGGAGCCATTTTAACACAGAAATCACAGACAAAAGATACAAAAATGGAAAAATATGTGGCACTAATTACCCCATGAAAAGGACACTTGTATAGAGCATGTGAGCTGGAATCAGAAAGCAGAGTTTTGCCTTGTTCCACCTTGCCATGACCTGCATGGCTAGAGTTTTCAGAATCTGAAGGAAGGACCGACACACAAATAAAAATACAAGAAATAGAAAGTTAGAAAGCATTGGGGGCCAGATGGAGGCTCTTTCATGAAGAAACACACTGACCTTTGGCTGGTCCATTTTTTATTTATTTGAATCCACATTTGCCCTTTAGCAATGCACACAGGCCTATCAAAAATAAAGTTTGGTAAACAGTAAAAGGATTATCAGGTTAGGGAACTGCCTTGAGACATCACTATCTCAACAGAGGAGATGCTTAGTGTCAGTCCTGCTAATGCCCAAAGTCCATTGGCCTTCCTCCTACCTTGATGCACTGACAGTATTGGCAAGCGGTAGCTTCTTGCTGGGAATGTGCTGATCAAGGGTCCCCAATGTTTTGCTGCTCCAAGCATGTCCACAAATGGTCAATCAGCTCCTACCCAGTCACATATCCCATTTTTTTAAATATATTTTATTGATTTTTTTACAGAGAGGAAGAGAGAGAGATAGAAATCAGAAACATCGATGAGAGAGAGACATTGATGACCTGACTCTTACATGCCCCACAATGGAGATGTGCCCGCAAGCAAGGTACATGCTCCAAACCGGAATCGAACCTGGGACTTTTCAGTCTGCAAGCCAACGTTCTATCCACTGAGACAAACCGGTCTCGGCTCACATATCCCATTTTCATTTCTTTGTATCTACACCTGAAACTAGCATTGCTCTCCTGGAACCCCATTAGACAATAGCACAGAATAGCTTTTACAATAGTATTATTTTGGTCTATTTGTCAACAAGGGGAAATAAGATTGTATCTTGGGGGTCCTCCAGCAAATCATCTTCTCCCAGGACAGATTGTCAATCATAGTTTTTGAAATGACAAGGAACCCAGTGGCTGATTAGACCCTAGGTCCATGCTCTGCATTTAACATGATGTCATTTGAATGTGGAAAATATAAACAGACCTAGCTGGGGAGAGCTTAGGAAGACTAAGATAGGAGAAATGATAAAGGCCCTAACTTTCAGAACCTCGGTACTTTGTGATATCTGAAACTTAAAATGAAGTGATTGTAATTAACTAGAGGCCTGGTGCATGAAATTCATGCGTAGATAGGGTTCCTATTGAGGCCTTCTGGCTGCTGGCCAGGGCTCTCCTTCCCCCAGCTGCTGACTACCAGCCAGAACTTATCTTCGTTCAATATTGCCCCTAGTGGTCAACACATGTCATAGCGAGCAAACTCCCAATCAGTGGGAGACAATTTGCATATTATCTTTTTATTTTATTAGATGATAGGTTTCATATAGTCTCATATTTCTATGGTTACTTCTCAGATCTTAACTCATTAATAAAATCAAATGCATATTGGAAAAATTTATGATCTTGTAGAGTTAGAACATAATGGGAAATTCCCAGATTGACAGAAGGAATTATAAGACGTATTTTCTACTCCAGATCTTTTCCAGGAATACTTTGTGGATGATCAATAATTATATATACTGTGAGAATATCATTTCTTCTGATGTCTAATGTCCTCTTCAAAGGAAAGTTGGTACTTTAAGATCAGCCACTATAGCCCACTCATATGCCTCCAGGTATTCACAAGAAACCAATTTCTAGAGAGCTTACCTCATCTACTAGAGTTTTAGCAACTCTCATATACTATTTCCAAACAAGGTGGCTCCTTCTCAATTATCTAATGTGGTTAAGTAAGTAGTCTGGTTAGTAATGCTGAAGCAAACAAAGAATTATGAGGGCTCCTCATGAAGGTTAATCTTAAGGACACTGTTACTGATTGGAGGCAATATATCATACCAGAAGTTCTCACTGGGGGTTATAGGGTAGACATCAATCATATGGTTAGACAGACTTCAAATACTCTAAAAATTTTTAATTTATGGGAACAATCTTCACACCAATTGGCACTATTTGAACATTTCTTGTGAGACCCTTTGCTCCTGGACTATAATATATACAACTTTAGAATAAAGGTCAAGTATCTGAGAGCTCAAACACAAAACCATTATCCCCTTACCAATCCAATATTTGAAAACAAAACAGTGGCTACTGTGCTTCCTTCTCTCTTCATTTCTAATCTCTTGTTTGAAAGGGAAAGCAAATACCAAGAAGAAAATGTTCAGTCACTATTTTTTAGAATAGATTGGCCTCATTTGACTTTCTCTAAGACAATAAATTTTGTTTGCTTTATTAACCTGTCCTAAAAGAAAATGTGCAATGAATTATTGCTCATAGTATGTCTTCTGTTTGTCTTTAGGTGTCAATAATGTCCATGGGGTTTAGAATGAGGATCTCAGAAATGTAGAGCTCTTTCCATTTGCAAAATTTTAGAAAAAAGGATTAATATTTAGAGATAGTAATGACAGGGTTGGGAAGAGAAAATAGCTACTGTTTGTGGATTCATCAGATAAGATGCATAGTTGAAACAAGGGACATGAATAAACAATTGCAAGGAGAGAGGCTTTGGGGTTAAGTGCTGGTAAATTTCAGAGCATTTTATTAATTTTACAGAAGTACCACAAGCCACAATATTTAAGGTGAAACTATTCTTCCTGGTATAAATCTCTATATATATTAAATACAAGCAATATATTGTTAAACTAGGTATCAGTTAAACAGGGGATGCAAACTGGTAGACCAAATCCAGAATTTTCTTCTAGCAAAAAACTCTTATTTGAATGTGCTTTACTTGTTATCCACTCTACTATTGGTGTATTCCTAAAGTACCATTCCAGTTTACATAGACTGACTACCTTTTTTGGACACTTAATGCTTTTATATTTAAACAATCACGGGTTAACACTACCAGGCAGGCAGATGTGGAGTTAGAATGAATCTTAACAAAAGTGTATAATAAAGTAGAATCAATTTTTGCCATTTGATGTCCTGCAATTATTATGTTAAAAATGTTAGGAGAGCCCTAGCTGGTGTGATCAGTTGGTTTGGCTTCATCCCGTGCTGGATTCATTCCTGGTCAGTGCACATGTTGGGGATGTGAGTTCCATCCAAGGTAGGATGAATACTGGAGACAGTGCATAGATGTTCTGCTTTCACTTCTCTCTCTTTCTCCCTCCCTCCCTCCTTCTTTCCCTTCCTCCCTCCCTCCTTTCCCTTTCCTCTCTCTTTAAAAATCAATATATTTATATGTTTTTTTTTTAATTTAGGGGAGATTTTTTTTTTTATAAATCTTAATCAAACTCTTGACAAAGGTCAGAATTGTGATACTGTCCCCATAACAGTATCTATAGTGATAATTTCTGCTGAGTAGGATGCATGGGTACAAAGGAAAAGCAGGAAAAAAAAAACGCACAGGACTCAGTATTTAAGAACAAAGTTTAATTAAAGAAATAAAAAGCACATCATATGGAGAAACTTAAGAACAAAAGAGTTTCTAAGCTCCTAAATGAATCGTTGGGGTTTGTTTTTGGGTTGCTTTACAATTCTTGCTGTTTTATTTTCAGTAGTGGTTGGGGTTGGGGGCATATTATAGGATTTTGGATGGATGAGTTTTGCAAAGTGCCAGGCAATAAAACATCTGTTATAAAACATGTGCTATTGCTTTGGGGTACAGACTGAAACCAGTCAGTACTATTTGGAAGTCAGAGAACGAATGGCCAAATAAATGAGCACAATCTGTTTTTTATTATTGTTATTATTTTAAAGGACCATTTAATCTAAATAATTTATCTTTCCTATAAATTGCACATTTACAAATATACTAATATTGCTGCCTTTTAACATATTTTTATATTATTCTATGTAATAGAAGAAATATATACATAGTATTCTAATCTCTCTACATTTTCACTGTTTAGACATATTTTTCAAAATTGTATGAAGGAGACGAGACCGGTTTGGCTCAGTGGATAGAGCGTCGGCTTGCGGACTGAAAGGTCCCAGGTTCGATTCCGGTCAGGGGCATGTACCTTGCTTGCAGGCACATCTCCACTGTGGGGCGTGCAGGAGGCGGCTGATGGATGTCTCTCTCTCATTGATGTTTCTGACTTTCTATCTCTCTCTCTTCCTCTCTGTAAAAAATCAATAAAATATATTTTAAAAAATTGTATGAAGGAGATCTTAAATTGATTATTTTAATTTAAAACATATTTTAGAAATAATTACTGAAAATAAACTGTAGGTACTGAATTGGGCTGGGTGAGCTGAGGAAATATAAGTATTTTAATACACCATCAATATTCCTAGCCAGTTTTGTTCAGTGGATAGAGCATTGGCCTGTGGACCGAAGGATCCCAGGTTTGATTCCAGTCAAAGGTACACACCTGGATTGCAGGCTCGGTCCTACATGTATGAGGTAGCCAATCAATGACTCCCTATCATCATTGATATTTCTATCTCTCTCTTCTTCTCCCTTCGTCTATGAAGTCAATAAAAATATATTTAAAACATATATCCCCAAGAACTGACAAAGTATATGGTGAGAAAGGACTTTTTTCATATACAGTTAAATAAAGAAAGGGTTAACCATACCCTAGAATGTAAAAAAATATTTTTTCCTAATTAGAGAGAAACCAGTAGAACATATGAAGCAGTAGAAACACAGTAATAAATATAAGGAGGTACAAACAAGTATATCATGAGCATAAAGCACAGCAAGAATATATGTTGATATAAATTGTATATCTCAGTGGTTTATAATTATAAAAATTTATTTCATTCTCTGCCAGTATTTATTGAGGGACTAGGCAATTTTCAAAGGCGGATGCTTTTCTTGTGATGGACCCACATTCTAGGTTGTTTCAGGCCATTGTATCTTCACAATAACATATTAAATATAGATGATATCACACTGCCTCTGAAATGCTTTTTCCAGAAATAACACTTATATTCATATTCATTAACTAAATCAAGTCTATATAACCATTATTAAAGTCAAGGAGATATATACCTAGAAGAAGAGGAGATCTAGAATTTGCCTAATCACTAGTTGTGTCTACCATGCCATTGAACTATGGATTGATAAATTTTATTATTACATTATCGAGCTAGTTTGAAATTGATGTTAGTAGGGTGCACTCCTATCAATTACATCTTAACAATTGAAGCAATTTATGTACACGATTTGTAATAATAATCCAAAAATAACATGAGCTTTGGTTAACAATGTGGTGAGATAGTATATAAGAAACCTTCCTCTTACAAACCCAAACAATTCAGCAAAAATGTCTTTACAGCTATGTTTTTAACTGTATTCCTCAACCCACTTGAAAAATAAAAGAAATTCAAGGAGAAAAATACAGATAATGGTTACTACTGAGAGGTAACAGGTGAAATCACTAGGGGATATTTGCAAATCTATCATCTAGAAATAATTTCTAAGAAGATATGAGAGATAAGTAACAAAATCATACATATTCAAAAGTCTACAAAATCAGAACTTGGTCATATCAATTATTTAAACTTTTCTGGTTGTTATTATTGTTGCTAATGTTTTGTTCTTCAATTCTGCAAATCTTTTTTTCATCTTATGACTCTATCTTAACCCCAATCATTATACAGTAATGTAGAGAGGAGGGACAATACTATACAATAAAAACCTAATAAGCTAAGTGTCTATTTGACCAGTGGGCCATTCAATCAACCAAAGCGTAATATGCTAATGATATGCTAATGCCACTTAACTGCACTCCATGATGTGCACTGACTACCAGAAGGCAGTCTACCAGTCTACCAGTTGACTAGTCGCTATGACATGCATTGACCATCAGGGGGCAGACACTCCAACAGGTAGGTTAGCTTGCTGTTGGGATCCAGCCATTTGAGACTGAGTGAGATGGCCTGGACATGCCCTGGAGCCCTCCTGTGACCCCTCCATGGCTGGCCAATCTCCTACATCCCTCCCCTGTCCCAATCATGCACTGTCCCCAATGGGGTCCCTCAGCTTGGCCTGCATCTTCTCACAATCTGGAACCCCTGGGGAGATATCAGAGATCTGGTTTCAGCCCGATCCTGCAGGCGAGGCTAGGGACCCCACTGATGCAGATTTGTGCACTGGGCCTCTAGTCTATATAATAAAAGCCTAAGCTACCATTATAGCAGAACAACTGGTCACTATGATGCACTGACTACCAGGGGTCAGATGCTCAATGCAGGAGTTGCCTGCTAGTGGTCAGTGCCCTCCCACAAGGAGAGTGCAGCTCAGTCAGAAGCTGGATTCACGGCTGGCAAGCACAGCTGCCATGGCAGGAGCCTCTTCTGACTCTGTGGCACTAGTCCCAGTGGGCCGGGATGAGTGAGCAGCACCCAGCCCCAATTTGTACTCCTCCCTGGCTCCCTTTCACTTGCCACACTGCTACATCCCCTTGATGGGGTTCTGGACTGTGAGAAGGTGCACACCAGCCTGAGGGACCTCCCCGCACAGTGCACGAATTTCATGCACTCGGCCTCTAATGATCAATATGTCTCTTAACTCTAATATAACGCCTATCCCATACCCAGAACTGTGTTAATAGAAAAGCAAATGAAAGGCAAGGAGTAAAGAGGGAAGGAGAGGAAAAGGGAGAGAACATTGAAGATCAAACAGAAAGTTGAATTCAAATTATTTTAACTGGGTTAAGGTATTTTCAACTCCAGTGTTATAGTCTTTTATTATGAAAAATTTGTGACCTCTTGCCTCATTTTAACTGTGACAGAACAGAACACCTCTCATTTTGAGGCAAGGAATGGTTTGCAAGCCATTGTTACCTATTATACTAGAGAGACGTTTCAAAGGCATAATGTGGAGAAAATGGGTTTGGACTGGATCTCTCTCTTCTCTTTGGCTGCCAGCAGTGGGGAAGGAAAACAGCAGTATCATAGATGTGATGTTATTGTCTTGTTACTATTAGGCGGGCGGCACATTTGGTCTGAACACTTACCCAGATTGTTAGTAAATGATGAAGGGAACCATTCAAGGTTGGGAAGAAATCCAGTCAGCCCTGTCATTAGAAAAACACATTACCTTTGGGCTATGATTGCATCAAGTCTCAAACATTAACTTATATAGGGCATATAAAAAGATGGAGGGCTGGGTTTTCATAGTTATGAAATATAGACATACTGAGAAAAATATATACTCTCAAAGTGTAAATGTTACGTGTATTCTTCCTTATAATTCCATGGACCTTTATCTTTCCACAGAACTCTATTTTCCCTGGAAGAAGCACTTAGCAAGGATTAGAGAGATACCAAGTCTGATAAAAAGATGGAAAATCAAAAGTTTCTTTCATTAATTTCATTTTCCATGTGATGTGTGTTTGAATATTATCACTTCCAAATCCATATTCCTTACTTCCAATAAACCTAAGTAAGAATCACCACTTCTAGGAAGTCTTCTAAAGGACATTCATTCTAGATTTAGTATAGAGAGATTGTATGGCTCCTGCTTAGTCTATATACTTGTTCAATAGGACATCTATTCTCTGTGCCCCCTTTCTCAGAACAGTGCTAATCATGTAGCATATGCTCAAACATCATGTGAAATTAGTTCTGATGACAAGGTTTCTGATACTAGAGAGCGGAGTCATGCAATGAACAGAAGCTAGAGATCCAGAAAATTTAGGTTCCAGGTTCTGATAATATAGCTCAAAGACAGTTTCAGAGCTTTGCCTCATTATTTTACATCTCATTTGCTTTATCTGTTAATTTTGTTGAATAGGAGCTGCCTCAGGTATTTCATGAGAATCAACAGCTACAATTATTATAAACTTTTTGTAAGTATAAACTCCTATAACAAAGTAATATATCAAGAATAGAGACACTAGACATAGTAGTGACAAGAAAAAGAATTATTAAAGGGAAATAAAAAAAAGAAAGACTCTGAAAAGAAACATTTAAGATAATAGTGGAGAAAAAGCTAGAAACTATCCTAAGTGACTACTTCATTTACAGCCAAATAGCTTTGGAAATATTTGAAACTAAACACCATAAAATTTTAAAGAATTGAATATAGGATACCATTCATCTTTTCTGTAGAAGAAGCCACATTATACTATGTCTCTTCCAAATCATCAACACAGTGGAATGTGTGACAGAAAGCAGGATCTGTTTTGCAGTGACTGATCAGAAATCCTTCAGTAGAAGCCCATTCAAAATGGGTTAGATCTGCTTTAATGTCTCAAAGGATCCTGACTATCAAGAAGAGATTTCTGAACACAAGTTAATCTACTTTTCATCAAATCCTCATGGAAATGAGCCTATAAATCACCTGTCAGGAAATCAACCAATGTGGTCATAGCAAAGATGTTTCTAAAGTTTAAAATTTCAATTGTGTTGTGGAAATTTCCTATATTTTGATACGTAATAATTAGTTGAATGAGAATTTTTATTACACTTTTAATTTTTATTACACTCAGGCCTAGTGCATGAATTCGTGCACAGGTGGTGTCCCTTGCCTTTTGGTGAATTGGGCCAATTGAGGCTGCAAGAGGTTGGCCAGGGGAGGGGTCATAGGAGGTTGGCTGGCCAGCTAGGGGGAGGGGCTGCTCAGGGCCAGCCAGCCAGGGGGAGGGGCCAATCAGGGCTGGCTGGCTGGGGAGTGGGGCCATGGGAGGTTGGCTGACAGCCCCAATCAGGTTTATCTGGGCCAGCAGGCTGAGGGAAGGGACCACAGAAAGTTGGATGGCCATGGGGAGGGGCCAGGGAGGTTGGCTGGCCTGCCAGGGGGTGGGGGGCCAAAGGGGGTTGGCTATGAGAGCACACTAACCACCAGGGCTTGCTCCTGTATTGAGCATTTGCCCCCTGGTGATTAGCATATGTCATAGGGACCAGTTGACCAGTAATTCAGTCATTTGGTTGCTTAGGCTTTTATATATATATATATATATATATATATATATATATATATAGACTAAATGCCTGGTACACAAAATTTGTGCATGGAGGGGGGAATCCCCTCAACTCAGCCTGTACTCTCTCCAATTGAGTGCCCTTTGTGGGATGTCCTACCGCCAGTTTAGGCCTGATCCCTAGGCAGTCAAACATCCCTCTCACAATCTGGGACCACTGGTTCCTAACTGCACAACTGCCTGCCTGCATGATTGCACCTAACTGCTTCTGCCTGCCAGTCTGATCACCCCTAAGTGCCCTCTCCTGCAGGCCTGATGTCGCCCCCAACCTTCCTTCTCTGATGGCCAATTTGGTTCTGATTGGTCAGTTCCTATGCCAGCATCAAAAGCTTCACCTCCTAGACAGCCATTGGCTCCCCACAGCACCCACCTTTGTTTCTCACTGGCCAGTTCCTATGCCAGTCAGCATCAGAAGTTCCACCTCCTAGGCAGCATTGGCTCCCCATAGCACCCACCTTTGGTTCTCATTGGTCAGTTCCTAAGCTAGTCGGCATCAGAAGCTCCACCTGCTAGGCAGCCATTGGTTCCCTACAGCACCCATCTTTGGTTCTGATTGGTTGGTTCCTATGCCAGTCATCATCTCCAGGCCTATATCTGGGCCTGATCAAAGAGGCAGGGCTTAACAGTAGTCCCCTTCCTCCCCCTCCCCCACTAGCAGAGAGAAAGAAAAGCCTGGCTGCTGGGGAAGATCAGAAAGAAAGAGGGAGAGAAGGAGAGAGGTAAGTAAACTGATCAATAGCTTCCACTGAGGCTGCAGATCAGACCCTGACTCACTTTCTAGGTCTCAGCCACCGTAACAGTCAGTGTTGGGTTGCCAGGTTACAGCTGATTTCTGGATGGTCTGCATTTGATCTCAGGCTTGGCCCCTTCCCAAGCCCCAGTCTTTAGCGAAGCACCCCTCCACCCCACCCTTCTGATCACAGGCTCGGCCCCTCCAATGGCCCACTGGGAGTGACATGGGTGCTGAGGAGGTTCCTGGGACCCAGGTATGTATGCAAATTAACCACTATCTTTGCTAGGTTAATTTGCATACTCACTCTGATTGGCTGTGGGCGAAGAGGGAGGTACAGTCAGTTTACATGTTTCTCTATAATTAGGTAAGATAGCCATTCCTTAATTTCTAGTCATGCCTATCTGGTCTAAAGCAAAAAATATAAACTTGAACCTAAGTTTTCATATTGTAGCTAAAAGAAATTCATGTAGTAAACCTCCCTAGTAGCATTAGTAAGATGTAAATATTGGAGAGAGTTCACACAGAAAGTCTTCTGGACAGACATAGATTCCTTTTCCTTCTTCCCAACAATAACAGCATGATTGTTAGAAAACATGCAGGGCTTTTGCTTCCCACCATTGTATGTTATGGATCAGGGAGATCATTTTAACATCTGATCATAATTATTATCATAAATTTATAGAGCATTAACTCTTCAAATTACAGAAATGATCAGGTGCCTCATATTACATTGGTACAGATATATCAGGAGCTTGTAAGAAAAACTGATAAAAACATGAAATATGAATTTTCAGTAATCACAAAGTACTGAGAATCTGTATAAGCACCTCTTAAAACCATTTATTCAGGCGAGGGGTGTTAACCATAAAAGAGAGGGAAGGGAATTAGAATCAGGGCAACAAATAATGTTAAGGCCAAGACACAAACATTTCTGTTAGTCACATTTAGCTAAGGATTCCATTAAATCTTTAGTAAAAGATTTGACATTTGTTAGTTAAAATATCTTTATAAAAATATTTTAATGTGTACTTTGAAATGGTAAATGAGATGCTATGCATATGATAGCAATTAAAATCTGTATTTAAATATTAATATACTTAATTCCTAAAGTAATTAGATATATTATTCATATAAGATTAAATTACATATAAAATTTTATATATATATACATATATATATTTGTTTTTATATACGATAAACCTACATTAATTCATTTAAGAAAGTGTACCAGAGTCAAATAACTATAATTATGTTTTCATTATTATAATAAATAAAACTTTATCAATAGACTGACAGCAGGGAACTGGGAGGAGGGCACTGGATTAAAGGGGGTGAAATGATTAAGCAAAGAACACATATGCATTTCCCAAAGACACAGACAACAGTATGGTGATGGCTGGACTCAGATGGTAGGGTGGGGCAAGAGTGGAGGCAAGGCAGGGGCAGGGGGGCAAAAAGGCTGTGGTATGGGCACATCCATAATATTGTAAACAATAAAAATAAAGTAAAATAAAATAATTTTCATTATAAAAAATCTAACCAAAAGGAATTATTGCAGATATTAGGTTATGGCTAGAAGCAAGGTAAAACCCACTGCAATAAAAAAATATGTAACAAGAGTAAGCATTTCAGATTTACGTTATTACTCCAAGAGAAAATAGTACTGGGACAAGCACTGTTAGTGTTTTGCTCTACCTCACACATTTCATTAATATTAACACATTATAACCATCCAGTTTACCTTCCTGTAAATTTCTTATTAAGACAAAAGTGTTGATCCCTAAAACTCTAAGAATTTTCTGTTTTCCAGTCAGATCCAAACTACTAATTAATTTATTATTTGCATGATATTTACAGAAAAACAGTTTGTAAGTGAAACACAAGATAAAAGGCAGAACTGAGGCCCAGGATCCAACAACACTGCTCTTACTCCCTGCACACTATGCTTAAACTTAAAAGATTCTATTTGTATAAGGAAGAGTTTGCCTTATAGCCAGTCAGCGCTCTGGCTCCCTTTACAACCTAAAGATAAAATAACTATGGTCAATAATGAAAGTGAGAAGGTTCTATGTCCTGTTTATTTTCAGGCCAGAGAAATGAATAGAGGTTGATTAGAATCAAATGCACTTCCTGCAGGGAGATATTTAAACTTCTTAGTAACTATCAATCCTTTGTTCATACATCAGTGTGTTTCTGGTCTTCTTGGCAACCAAATTTTCCCTTTCTCTATTTCTATAACCCTGACAATATATCCTGTGCTGTTCATCATCCTCTAACCAAACTATAAATACTGAAATTTTTATAGACTAGAACCGAGGTCTTTTCTTGGTATTTCATACTATCTCCTTAGGTGATTTCAACAATAGTCTCAATAGCCACATGTGTACCCATCATCTCCAATACTTTCATGGTCAACATTACTGCATTTTAAAATTTATGTACTGCCAAATATTTACTTAATATCTCCACTAATTGTGAAACTGGTTATGTACAATTATATGTCAAATTCATGGGAATCAGTCTACTTCTTGGTCCATACAAGGCACTTTGCCACCTAAAACACTCTTAAAAACACCCACATCTCATCTCTACTGCCACTTCAAGTTAAATTAGCACTGGTCCCCGAATATTCACTCTTGACCTCAAAGACCGACCCTCTACATGGCAGATTGAGTTATTTTGAAAGAACAAAACATACTACACCCTAAAGTAAATGTCCATTGTTCTTAAAATACAAAGCAAAATATCTTCTCTCACTTACAAATCTCTTCACAGTCTAATCCTGCTTATCTCACCAATCTCTCCTTGAATGACTCTTCCAATATTCTGTGTTCTCTAACTACCTCACTTCCTTTCTGGTATTCAAATACTGTGTTCTTTTCCCCATTAGCACCATTGCTTACTCACTTTAATCTGATTGGATTGATCTTCCTCATTTACTGAATTAATTCTAAATCATATTTTCTGATTCTTCCAATTCCTTAAGGAAGCTTCTAAAGACAAGAGCAGATTCCTTTGTAGTTTAGTCCATTTCAGCTGCGATAACAAAACACCACAAGGTAAGCTTATAAACAACAGGAAGTGGTTCTAGAGGTTGGTACTCAGCAATGAGTGCACCAACAGAGTTAGGGTCTGGGAAAGATTTCTCACTGTGTCCTCACTTGACGGAAGGGTCAAAGTTCATCCTGGGCCTCTTTTAATGCCACTACTCTCATGTAGGAGAACTCTGCCTTTGTGAACCATCTGCCACCAAAGGCTCCTCCTCCCAAAACCAACACCTTGGGCACTAGGATTTTAACGTATACATTTGGAAGAGGACACAAATATTCAGACCATTATCACCTTGTTTTATGTACTTACAGGCACTTTCTGCCTGTCCCCTTTGTGTTCTTATTGCAATTGTACTTAAGCAATTGTGCTATTAATACTCTTCTGTGCTAGAATAAAGCTACGAGGGAGCATTTCTATCTTGTTCACTCTTTGAACGTCAAGACTTTTCCTACCTCCGTGTTCCCAAAGTGTAACAAATAAGATTGATATTTGTTAACAATTAAAGAAATAAGGCCAAGACCAGTTTGTCTCAGTGGATAGAGCATCGGCTTGTGGACTGAAAGGTCCCAGGTTCGATTCCAGTCGGGGGCATGTACCTTGCTTGCGGGCACATCTCCACTGTGGGGCGTGCAGGAGGAGGCTGATCGATGTCTCTCTCTCATCGATGTTTCTGACTTTCTATCTCTCTCCCTTCCTCTCTGTAAAAAATCAATTAAAAAAAATGTACTTTAAAAAAAAATAAAGAAATAAGGAAATGTTTTCTTAGAATATTTATAGCAAATGTCAGTCCACTTATTGTCTAATATACAATTAATAAATTATCATCAACTAGAAGAATTGACTGGGTGACATTTTACAATCATCCTTGACCTAATCTTCTAAGAATTCTCTTAAAGAATAAATCCAAAGCTGGTTGCTCTATTATATATCTGCTCCTGCTCACCTATCTTTCAGCAATAATCCAATTGTACAGGTTAAGTCAGGGAAGTTACATTTAGAACATTTCACTTTAGGTAATTAGAAAATTGAGATAAACATTCAAATACCCAACCCATTTATTTAAAAAAGCAATGCCATTGCAACTTGTGAAAATTGTCTCAGGAGTATCTAGGGCAGCAGCAAAAATGTCATAGATATGCCACAGCATTCAATGCAATAGTAACCAAAGTCATTGAATATCACCCCAAAAACTTTATTAACTTGGGTATATTTTTCAGAAAGCCTCCAGGAGCAGGCAGATGGCATTCTCTTATTTGCACTATTCCACTGCAGAGAACTCAAGTTTAAACTATCAGCTACCTGCCATTTCTGGAATTGCTGCAGATAAAAACTCTGATGATTTCAGTTTTCTGCTGCTTGCTTGCAGGCTTACAGAGAATAATTGCTACCATAAGAAACACTACTGAAATTGACAATAAACTGAATTTGGCTGGGAGTACATTGTAATTCTGTTCTATATTGGTGAGCTGCACTGCTGGGACAAGTGTTTGTTTAAAACCAAAACACCAAACAAAGCTCTGGCTTTAATGAAAATGTAGAACCATCTTCGAGATATTTATGGCTCCGGCGATTGGAATTATTTATTGGAACAATAACATTAACAATAACATTAACTTCCTTGAGTGGATTATTTTGGGAAAGTAAACAGCTCCCAATACACTTAGACATGTTTAGAATGGTATAGAAAAGACAAAGAGAAACCAGTGAAAGTGAGGCATTTTGTGGAAAAGAAATAGGAAGACTTGGGTGCAGGAAGAAAGGGTAGTAATGCAGGGAAAGAAATTAAAATGAGAAAGAAAAGAAGTTGAGAAAAGTTGTCAAAAAAGGAGAAACAAGAACAGGAAATAGAGCAGATCAAGATACACATTCATGATTCCAATAGCTAAGGTCAAATGTCACTATTTATTTTATTACTTTCCTACACATCCTCATATTTGCTTATTGTTTTTCTGCTGAGGCTTTTTAAATAAAATTATATCTATATATGAAGTAAATTTGGTGTCATCACCAAGATAACCCCCGCCAGAAGCCATTATCAATGGGTACTGAATAGTGATCATGAATAGTTTAAGGTAAAAAGACCAAGAATGATTTATGTTGGAGAATTCCAGAATATTGTGTTGATTCCCAAGGGTCACGCAAGGATTCTTGCTAGATAGGGCTGAATCCTAGATTGATTCATATAAAGATTTCATATAGAGGTTTCCTTCCTTCCTTGCTACCTAATTCCATACAAGTTAACCCTTATTCCACTAAACAAACCATAACACTCATACCCTACAGCAAGCAACCAACATTGTACGGAAAAGGATGCAATAACAAACTTGAAGACAGAAAATGTATCTGAACTTACCAGTGTCTTTAGCTCCTAAATGTAGATATTAGATATTTGTGATATGCAGACTCTGCCCGTGAACAATGACATTTTTTACTCAATGGATCTGTGCTATCATGGTAAATTGGTAGCTAGGATATCGCCAATGGCCTTTCCAAAGGGCCTCAATAAAACAAATATATCAAAATTATTCCTCAACTTATAAACTAAGAAACAGCTTAAAGTAAAATGTTCTAAGAGGATAAGACAGGCAGATTGTTACAAGATAGTCCTGCTTCAATAAAGAAGTAGAAATTAAGAGAATATAAAAGTACCTATCTAAAAGAATAAAGGTATAAGATGAATTAGCAGATACTGATTTGAATCTTTACTCTCTTGGTGTAACCGGGGACACCATAAAGCTCCCCAAGTTATACTGAAATCCCTCAAACACTTTTCAGTTACCTCTTAATGATCCTGTTCTATTATATCCACCTGAACTTCAAATGCAATTAATATTTATTGAATATACTACATATAAGGTGCTTCGACGAGCAGTTTAGGATATAATGCATAAATCTTCCCTATAACCCAACGGAGGGTTAGTAATCCTATTTTACAGAAGAGAGAAAATTAAGGCTAAAATTAAATAATTAGATCCAGAATACTAGCTATTGGTGGCAGGGAATAATGTCTGAAATGGCTAGCTGATGAATGAGCACAGAGAATCTTCTCTCTAAAAAGCGATGATAAACCTAAAATATTAAATAGCCAAAACCACAACTTCTGTGCTCTGAACACTGACAGAGAGCAAACAGTGGAACTAGAAGCCTTTATTCAAGGGAAACTTTTGAACCTCGGTAAGACAGATCCGCTGTGTTTCAGCATGGGAATTCTCCCATACCCACTCCAGGTTCATGACATTGAAATAGAATAAAATATAAGAGACGCATGATCATTTCAATACTGTGGGAGAAGAATTTGACAAGATTCAACAATCATTAATAATAAAAATTCTCAACAAACTAGGAAGACAAAAACTTTTCCTCAACCGGATAAAAAGGTATTCACAAAAACCTTGCAGCTAAAATTATACTTACCGGTCAAAGAGTCATTATTTCCTCCCCAATCAGTAACATGACAAGGACCGCAGGTCTCAGAATTTTTATTTTACACTGTCCTAAACAATCCAGTCAATGCAATTTAAAATTTAAAGCAACAAGAGCAGAGGAAAAAAAATAAAAAATTAAAAAAAGAAGTGTACAGCTGTAGCCAGTTTGGTTCAGTAGATAGAGCTTCGGCCTGCAGATTGAAAGGTCCTGGATTCGATTCTAATCAAGTGCATATACCTTGGCTACAGGCTCCTTCCCAGTCCAGGCCCTGGTCAGACCACGTGCAGGAAGCAACCAATCGATGTGAGACATGATATTTCTCTCTGTCTTTCCTTCTCTCTTCCACTCTATCTAAAATTCAATGGAAAAAAAAATATCTTCAGGTAAAGAATTAAAAAACAAGTACACAAATACTCAGGACATTTCATTTCTTACAGTTAGATGTAAGCATTTATAAATGTCTATGAGCCTTTTTGTCTCTCCCATTGTCCCAGTATTTATTCTTTTTTTTTGTTCTCTTAACCATGACGTATTATGGAGTAATTTTTAGCTGTTGGTCTCAGGAGGCACCCAAAGTGTTAACAGAGCGAACATCCACTGTACCTCCATTTAATCATAGAACTTAGCACTTGAAAAAATATGCAAAAACCTGTAGAAACCCACACACACTTACACACTATTACTTAGTCCTTCACTGTGTCTGTATTGATTTCTCCTATAGACCTAATTTCATAATGTGCCCTGAAAATTAAATCATCTATTTAGTTTCAAAATGACCTAAGAATTTAATTGGATTTGTAGGCAGTAAGTTATGTAATATTAATGGATACTTTTCAAAAGTAGCTAATTAACAGCTGACCTTTAATTTTCCTCTTAAAGAAAGGAACAGAGCATAATAAAAAGGAAGGAAGGAAGGAAGGAAGGAAGGAAGGAAGGAAGGAAGGAAGGAAGGAAGGAAGGAAGGAAGGAAAGGAGGGAGGAAGGGAGGGAGGAAGGGAGGGAGGAAGAGAGGGAGGAGAGGAGGGAGGGAGGGAGGGAGAAAGAGAACTGTTTCTGCCTTCCTAACAGTAGTATAGATTTAATTAGTAGAGAGACAGCATCCAACAGGGACATTGGGGAACTGTGTGATACATTATGTAGCAGATTACCTTATGCCCATAAAAACAGCTAAATAATTTAAATGCAATTCAATAAAAATGCATTTTCAATGGCAAACTCAGGAGTTGGGTGATAGATTAAAAGCTTCCTTTAAAAGAGGAAGATTTTGTAAGATACTGTTATGAAAATCCAGAATAAAAGATTACATTTTGTTCCCCTTTTATGTAGCTAATTTTTTCCATGTTGTGTTGTTTTTATAATAGCCCTGAATAAATATATACTACATTATTCGCAAGCATTGTAAAAGGAAAAGTACAAACTCAGTGTTATCAATTCAGTTAAAACGTTCAGACAGGGTTATCTTCTCTGGGAGATCACCTTTCAAAAGCTAGATGCTACCTTGTCCAAGATCCTGCCCAC